>JAHQIV010000063.1:19136-40542 GCA_030463285.1 Phytophthora europaea | reverse complement strand
CAGGGCATTCTGCACGCCTGCGCGCGCAACCGCTGGCACTTCGTGTTCGGGTCGCAGGGCATCCGCCACTTGAAGCCCATCCGGCTCTTCCAGCGCTACGAGGTGCACACGCGCAACGTGTACTGGGACGACGCCTGGCTCTTCCTGCTGGCGCAGTTCAAGTGCCCCGACTCGGGGGAGGTCTTCGCCGAGGGGCTGTCGCGCTGCATGCTGCGCCACGGCAGGGACAGAGTGGACTCGAGGCTGCTGTACGAGGAAATGGGCGTGGACGGCCTGCCCCAGCAGCTCGAAATGCCCGACGTCATCCACAAGTTTCTGGAGTGGGACGCCGCGACGGAGACCGACATGAAGGCGACGGCGGAGACCAATGCCATGGCCTACGACTCCAGTCAAAAGCCCGGGCTCCTGTCGACTCACTCGATGAATCTGCCGTTTCAGGGCCATGTTCATGGACATGGATACCACGTCAAGGGAGACTCGATGTGAAGCGGCAGGACTACGAGGTGAAACATTCCACTACTGTAGGAAGAGGCATTGAACTGAGATCTCGTGTACATAGGCTCTCTCTCTCGCTCTCTCCCTCTACGGGCTGCAGAGAAGTTTAGGTGAATCGAACCTTTTGCTGTGACTTCGTGTCGGAGTTGACCAGCTCCGCGCAGCCAGATAAAGATTCACCAAGTGACAGTGCGAAGCAGGTGGTTCATCGACATGTATTGGATTTAGACACGGTTGCTGGGGAACAGTCGAGCGACTTGCATTGTAGACTGGGCTCTGGGAGGACTTTTTGTTCTTGACTTTGATGTCGTCGTCGTTTGGGATAGGTGAACTCCCGACGGAGAGATACATAGGCTCAACTCCCGTGACCCCACGGGCCGTGGGGTAAGAGAGTGGCAAGGATGGACTACATACATGTATGTACACGAAAGTTATGCGCTTACACTCGGTTACTGACGTCCGACGAGAGCCCCGCCACGGGTGAGTGCACCATGTTGTACACGGGGCTCTGCGAGTTCTGCTTGATCTTGTTCCCCACATCGTCATCGGACGGCAGCGGCGAGAGCACCATGGACACGGACGCCTGCTCGACCCTGGTTAGGTTGCCTCCGACAGCGTCGGGGTCGCCTTCCTCGAGACGCAGCGGGTGCGTCTTTGGGTTGTAGATGACGTAGAGAGCGATGTTGACCGTGCTGAGCAACAGACACAGCGCATTGCCTCCGAACAGGAACCAGCTCCCGATCATGGGGCAGTACACGATCCACATGACGTTGTTCAGCGCGCCGGCCGCCACCATCGGGATCGGGATGAACGCCGCCGACTTGTAGTGCAACACCTTCATCATCCGCTCGAACGGCGAGCTGAACATGCTGAGACCGGCCAGCACGCCCAAGATCCCCAGCGTCGTGTCCACGCCGTCCTTAGACTGGTTCGTGTACCCGGCGCTGCCGATAATCGCGTACACGGTGATCAGGCCGAGGACGATGGCGCCGATGATGATCCTGCGCAGTGTTTTCTTGCGGTCTCGAGCGAAGCAGACGAATGTTGTCACGTAGATGATGGCGATGATATCGGAGGTGAGAAAAGTGGCGAACATGGGGAACCAGTTCTTGACGACGGCACCGTCCAGCATCCAGACGTGGGCGTTGGCCACCATGCACACGAGCGGCAGCACGGACGCGACGCCCGTGTCCTTCTTGCGGTAGATGTGATACATGGACGGGATCATGCTGAGCGTGACGCATATGGATGTGATGGACGCCAGCACCCGGAAGAGCGTCTCCACGACGACGTTCACCATTGCGCTGCTGTCGGGATAAGCTCAACGACGCAGGTTGGGCAATGACATGACGCGAGGCGACTTGGCCGATCGAATGCGACAGCCCAGTGGGCTGTGCTTGAAGATGGTGACACAAGACGACGTTTGACCGCCAGTCAAGCGCGTTCATCTCAACCGGCGCGTTGAGCCGATGTGGCGCGTGATTAGATGAGCGACGACAGTGGAGCCGACACTTCAACGTCAGCGGCTGATGCATTCGATTCGATAGTCGACGCTCAGTTTAACAAACTCAGTGATGCACCCGGACTGTTGAAGCTATAAATTTGATTCTTTTTTAACTTAACGAGTTGGTGTCAATCTACGGGCGGAGCGGGGCCAGCGGCGACTTGATGATCTGGTACATCGGGCTCTGCGGGACCGCCTTGCTGGTCGACTGCACGCTCGCGCGATCGATCGCAATCGACAGCGTGTCGTTGTTGTCGTCCTTCTCCTTCTCGAGCAGGTCTTCGAGCGTGGCGCCGTAGCCCAGCGGGTGCTTGCTCGGGTGGTAGACCATGTACACGGTGAGCTGCGCGACGCCGAGCGTGGCACAGCAAATGTTGGTCACGAAGAGGAACCAGAGCTCGGCCATGGGCGTGTAGGTGATCCACATGGCGTTGTTGAACGTGCCGGCGAGCACCATGTGGATCGGGATGAAGACGCCCGTCTTGTACCTGACGACGTCCTTGATCTTGAGGAACGGCGAGCTGTAAAGCACTAAGGTCACGCACACGGCGAGGTAGCCCATGATGTTGTCCACCTGGTCCCTGCTGAGGCTGGAGAACACGCCCAGCCCGCCGAGCACCGCGTACGCGGTGATGAGCGAGAGCACGGCCGCGTACACCGCGATGACCTTCCACGCCTGCTTGCGGTCGGTCGTGTACCGCAGGAAGACGAACATGTAGATGATGGAGATGAAGTCGCCCGACACGAAGGTCGAGAAGACGGGGAACCAGTTGCTCGTGAGCAGGCCGTGCAGCGTCCACACGTGGCAGTTGGCGAACACGGACACGAGCGACACGATGCTGGTGTTGCCGATGGACTTGGTCTTGTAGATCTTGTAGACCGCCGGCGTCGGGCTCAGGATCATCATGAGCGACGTGCAGGCCGCGACCACGCGGAAAACGGACTCCACCGAGCCAGACATGTCGAGCTTACGAGGTGCGTGAGCGGCTTCGAGTGAGTTGCAAAGTGAGACGAAGTGCAGGACGTGTGGCTGAAGGAGAGGACGGCCGAGATGGGCGAGTCGAATGAGTGGTTGAACTATCGATGAATTGTGTGCCCAGGCGTCGCCTTTGAGGTACGAATGACACCGGAAGCCGTGCGCATTTCGACCACAAGAACGCAAAGCTGGGATAGAACGTCATGGATCGAGATTAGATGCAAGCGGTGTAGCGCAGGAATGGCCTGGGGTGGTAATGCAAGGACGGGTTTAACGCCGAAGTATTTCATTAGTGTGGCAATGCAAGGCCGGGGCCGGACGTCCAAGTGTTCACCGCCGCCAGTGGTGACTTGGTGTCACATGGACTTCCGCTCACGACGACATGAAAGGATTCGTTAGGTCGCAATTGCAGCGCCGGACACATGTCAAAGTATGCGTTCGGCGCGCAATGCAACGGTATAGGGACTGCACTTCAACGTGAACTGGGTAAATTATGCTTGATAAGTTAAGGTGACGACAAGCAATACGACACGACCTTGCAAAATACCTTGGGGGTTCCGCTCGCCACCACCAGCGCTCTAATGGTCTCTAATACCGTCTGGCGGCTCACTGACGCGGGGCGCGAACGATGTGCAGGACGCCGCCCGTGGCCCCACGCTCGAACGACTCGCTGCGACTGAGATGGAACGAGCCGCTGCGGGAGCTGAAGGCAGGTGAACTCAGCTGCTGGAAGGAGCTGCCGCGACTCCGCGCTGGAGAGCTCAGTTGGAAGGAGTTCTCGCGACTCAGTGGGAGCAGGGGCGACGTCATCGGCTGGAAAATCGGACTCGCACTCGCCACCTTGCCCTGCATTTCGGCCTTAGGGGTTATGACGATTTGGATGGCGATGTCGTCGTCGGGCAGGTCGACGGTGGACTGAGCAGCCTTGCTCGGTCGGTACATCACGTACAGCACCAGAAGCACGAAGCCGAGCACGACGCAGATCGCGTTAGGGATGAACATGAACCAGTTGCTGTCCAACGGCGTGTAGATGACCCACAGTGCGTTGTTAGTGGCACCGCAGACGACCATCGGGAGCTGAATCGGTGCTGCGTTCTTGTTGCGCAGCACGAACAGAGCTTTCTCGAATGGCGCTCCGTACAGGATGATAGCGGCGATGATACCCAAGTACCCGAGGACGCGGCTGATGCCCATGTAGTCTTGACCTGTGACACCAGTTACCGCGATGATGGCGTACAACGTGATGACCGCGAGCACGGAGGCGGCACCGCCGAAGATCTGGAGCACGTACTTGCGGTCGTCTGCGAACTTGTAGTAGACAGCGATGTAGGCGAGCGCAGCGAAGTCACCGAAGCCGAAGGAGACGACCACGGGGAAGATGTTGCCGCAGAAGTACCCGTACATCATCCACATATGAGCGTTGCCTAGTAGCGAGACAAATGGGACGACGGAGATGTTGCCAACGGTCTTGTTCTGGTAGATCTTGTAGATGGAGAAGGCGGGGCTCAACGAGACCATGACCGACGACAGCGCCGTCATGATTCGGAGCACGAGAAGAATAGTAGCGTCGACCATCGCGTGGGGTGGTGGAGGATGACGGTGTTGTGCGTCAGACGAACCTTAGCTCGAGGGTGGAGGCGACTTGCGCGCGGGCAAGTTAATTGCAAAGTGAGGAGAGTCACAGGGCCAACACCCTCCGACCCAGATTTTCGGCGGTCTCAGGGACAGTGCGCGAGGACAGTCTGTCCTCCCGTTGCTCGCGATACACGAGCGGACACGAGACCATCTGCCCTGATCTCGCTTCAACTGAAATCCCCCAAAATAGGGTATTCCCTGCTGCAGCAGGAACGAGAGGTGGTGTTCAGGGAGCCTCCGATAATGACACTGATGCTGGGTCTGTCTCATTTTCTGAAGTTTTGACGCGTCGCATGGACGTGCACAAGACTCCAAGCAGGGCGGACAATGGATGAGTGCGTGACAGAGCACGAGTCACGGGGTGCGTATCAGCGAGGGAGGCGTGTTAGCCTGCCAATTGCAGCGCGGAGCACGTCGGTATGGGGTGCCGTGCGGCCTGCGAAGTTTGGGCTCCACTTAGAGCCAAGAGCAGTCCGGTCACAATGCGACGGTTGATGGATAAGAATTTTTGTATCTCCTTGTTTGGCCCGTCAATAGCGCTACGAGCGCACGCTGGTCGGGCAGATGCAGAAAGGAACGCGCGACGCGAGGATCCTCCGCCACGAGTGCCAGCAGCAAAATATTTGTCACTCTCGACGAAGCGCTCGCCAAATTTTGACGCGAGTTGCAGTCTGAAGTTGCAGCGCACAGCGAGTCTCGGGGCACTTGGCTTTTTGCGCTATAGGCCGCATCTGAGCGACTTCCGACTGCCAGAAGAGATCGTCGTGCGGTGTCTTGAATAGACGTGCTGCTGCCGAGGCATTGCGGGAAGATCAACATGGTCCATCCTTCAAACCATCCAAACACGGTGCGCAAGCGTATGAGCTGCGCTTGAGTCGACCTACCCATTGTATGCCATCGAGTTTTCGACACTGCTGGGAGCGCCGAGTGAGAAAGAGGGACGTTGCTTTTTTTCCATCAAAGGGTTGTCATCGATGAGTTATCATGCACATCTTCACAATGGTGTGGCGCCATGTAACGTAGTGTGTACCACACGAAGGAGAAGATGGCTTTTTAACGCCGTCATGTGGTACTCAAACGTTGAGTTTACCTTCGCTCTGGTGTTCTCAGATACATGTACACGACGAGGACATTGCCACAATGATTGCGACTCGCAATTTGCGAGTCGTTTGCGGTGCAAACGGTTCGAGGAACTGGTGGCGGAGAGTGAACCGGTGCCGGTCTTTCACACCGCGCGTGGTAGCGATCCTGTTTAGACTGCGGCCGTGATAGGACGGCCCAGCTTGTCATTGGCCAAGGGGTGACACCTCGTCCAAACGCCGTGCTTGGAGCCTGCCGTCTGTCTGACTGTGTCCCTCTGACGGCGACTTGGCCGACTTGAAGCACCGCTCACTTTACCTTTCGCTTCCTACTCGCTAGTCGTGGACGTTACTTGACGATGACCTTCTGGGTGACGCTGGTGAACGTGGCGACGGGTGTCGCCGACATCTTCCTGCGTCTGAGCCCCGTGCCGGATATCTACAACGTGCACCGCAACAAAAGCATCGGCGAAGTGGCCGAGCTTCCGCTCATTACCATGGTCGTGAACTGCCACCTGTGGTAAGTTACTGTACAGTACTGTATGTTCTTATTCTTTCCTGATAACTAAACTGAAGTTGGGGGTGATGGGCTCATTGCACATGCAGGATGACGTATGGCTACACGACAGTTAGCTGGTTCCCGCTCTTCGGCTCACAGCTCTTCGGCGAGATCGTCGGGATTCTCTACAACATCGTCTACTACCGCTGGAGCCCCGAGGAGAAGCGCCAGCGACTGCGCAAGCTCTACTCCATCGCCTTCGCGGTGTGGTGCGTCGTCACGCTCTACGTGGTGCTCGGCGTGTCGGGCGTCTTCGGCCAGACCAAGTCGGACGTCGGCACGTCTCTCGGCTACGTTGGCTGCGCCTTCAGTCTGTCCATGTTCTCGTCGCCGCTTGCCACGCTAAAGCTCGTGGTGAGCACCAAGTCGTCTGCCTCCATCCCGATCAACATGTGCACCATGATCCTCGTGTCCACGGCGCTGTGGACGGGCTCGGGTATCGTAGAAAGCGACTACTTCGTCGCTGTAATCAACTTCGTCGGCGTCCTCTTGAGCTGCACTCAGATCGTCATCTACTTCATGTACAGACCCGGCAAGAACGACGACCTCGAAGCCGGAACGGAGGCGTCGTTCGCCGCCATGAGCCCCAAGGGCGAGCCACACACCACCGTGCTCGTCGAGAGCCCAGCCTATTACAAGCCCGCGCCGTCCCCGCTAGTGAACGGCAGGGTGTAGCATTAAACAGATTCTAATACATACAGTTAAACAGTATTTCAAGGTGCGTATCGATCGGGGAGGAAAATGGCTGGATGGATTTATGAATTCTGAACTTTGGATCAGGGATAAATGTCACGGTGAAAGCTATACATGTATTAATACCATGTAAATACAGAGTACGACTCGAATGAGTTACACTTGTAGTTGAAGTTCACATTTCGTGCAAGCCGAGGGAGGGTTTTCGCAATCGCAGCAACCGTAGACAGGTACATGTATCTGAGAGCACGATGTGCGGAGTCAAACCGTGTCTCTCAACTGGTGGCGCTGGTTGAAGCGCTGGAAGGCCACATGAACCTGCCGGTGCAACGTCAAGGAAGTTTTCCAAGGCTATGAACCAGCACGCACAAGTCTAATCAGCTCGTTTGGTTGATCATACGATTTCTCGCTGGACCAGCGGGCCAATCGGCGGCTCTCTTCCAATCAAGTCGTTTAGAGACGCGGCACGGCTTCTCAAGTTCCGGTGCTGGTCTCCAGTCACGGGGCAGCCAAATCGAGGCAAGTGATCTTGCATCAATATCCGGAGCATTGCACATGTATCTATTATGTAGCTTCTGCCTTGCGAGGATGCGAGTCGTCTTCATTTTCCAACTCACTCTTAAGTCTCTACACCAAGAACAAGCTCCTTCCAGTCTTTGGTAGATCATGAGCATTTGGGTCGACCTGCTGAACGTAGCAACCGCCGTTGCTCAGGTCATCTTGAGTCTCAGTCTCACGACGGATATCTACGACGTCCACCGCCGCCAAAACACCGGTGAGATGGCTGCGCTCCCACTCGTGGCGATGGCTGTCAACAACCATGCCTGGTACGTCTCGCTTTACTTTTACCTATATGTTACAAAACTCTATTGCTCACAACGACCGTACCAACAGGATGCTGTATGGCTACTTGGCCGACAACATGTTCCCGATCTTCGCTACTCAAGCATTCAGCCAGTGCGCAGCTCTAACCTACAACATCGTCTACTTCCGCTGGAGTACTTCTGAGAAGCGCAATGACCTCGTGAAGCTGTATTCGCGCGCCTTCGCAGTGCACTGCGCCTTCACCATCTACACGGTCATCGGTGTGCTTGGTGTCACGAACCAGACCAAGTCCGACGTTGGTGATTGTGTCGGATACGCCGCGATTGTCATCAACATTTGGATGTACGCGTCTCCGCTGGGCACGCTCAAGCATGTGATCTCGACCAAGAACTCGGCGTCGATCCCGATCAACCTGAGCACGATGATCTTCGTGTCGGCCTCGTTGTGGCTCGCGTCGGGAATTGTGGACGACGACTTCTTTGTGTGGGGCATCAACGCTATCGGCACTATGTTGAGTTTCATCCAGATTGTGGTATACAACATGTACAAGCCAACTTCTCAAGGAACCGAGACGAAGAGCGCAGACAACACGGACGTAAGCATTGTCATCTTCAATGCCAGCCCTGTAGTAGTCGTCGAGAGTCCCGCGTACAAGCCGCTGTCGTCGCCGCTTACTCCGGTCAAGAAGTAACTAAGACGCTGCAGACCATAAACTGATAAAATAAAACTGTTCATGGAAATTCGTTGCTCTAATCGTTTGGTAGATATTTCTTTGAGCCCTATCCTAGGATATGAGGGCAAAGTCAAGCGATACACGACCCTCAACTATTAAATACTTCCAAAGTGTCTTGCGCGGCATCAACATGGCTCCGAATTCCGAACTCGCGGGATTATTGCGGGTCTAAGCTGGTTTTGGGTGCGATATTGGTACAGAAGTTTTTTTTTACAAGTAATCAGATAACCTGCAGGTCTGGTCTTTTCTTGGTCCCTTGAACCAAACACAGTCAAAAAGTAGACGGTCCTAATAGTCCTTTACAATAAATAGTTTGGCCAACCTCTAATTTCAAATAGATACTTTCGTAATATTCAAATTGTTTATTAGATGCGGACCGGCTATAGGTTAGTTAAAGCGTACAAGTATGCACCGGAAGGTGCCACGTTAGTTGAACTTGAGTTTTTAGGACATGTAGCTGTTGTTCCGCGGGCAGACTGAGTCGAGCTGCCACCACCACGCGATCGTTTTCGTTTTTTTTTCGTTTACATTTTTCAGTGAGGTTCATTGAGGTCACTTAGATTCGCTAACGACTTCCTATGCGCAGACCACCACGCGATCACCTAGAGGCTCGTCCATCTCGAGCATGGCCTCGACTAGCTCCTCTTCCGCCCAGCGAATCGACCTAGAATTATTCTTGTATTGGCGTGTTCTGTCTTGCAACTTCATTTAATACCATACATCTATAATATAGTAACCGGATGAAATCCGGTTGGTGCTCACCAAGCACCAGACGAAGAAGCAGAGGGCGGCGCAGGACAGACCAAGCCACCGGCAGAGAGGACAACGAGGGAATGGATGGCGGAGAGGACGAAGATAGTAGGGACAGCGACGAGGACAGCGTGGACGGTACCAGCAGCGACGGCGGCGAAGACCAAGGCTAACCAGAAGGCGGCTGGGTACTGGCGGGTCTGTGTGGCACGGGTTGACCCGCTCACACGACACGAAGCCAGCCGCAGAAGGTCGCAAGACGACGCAGAGGCTGCAGGAGGGACGACACGTTACAACGGGCGACGTGGACGAGGCAATGATCGGCTCTGAACGGACGTGAAGAGTCCACCGAGCTCGGTTGTATGTGTAGAATAAGGCTCATTTTAGGATCGGACGCGCAGCACAGAAGCTCGGATCTAATGCTAAGCAGCAGGTGTTTGCTGCTGGAGCTAACACGACTGATTGCAGAAGATGGCTTTTGGCAGTGCAAGTTCTGAGTGTGACCCTCGAGTACCTGGTGAGACGTGTATCTGCAGCCACGCGAGTTCGTAGGTATCAGCAGCCCGTGGCGCAGGTGGATCGAAAGAGCAAGAGAGGGTAGTTGAGGCCCCGGTCGTTTAGCCCCTATCACTTTACCTGGCGAGACTCGAGCGGTATCGAGTGGCCCGACCACTTTTGTGCGTGCAAGGATAAGGCGACTGATAGTGGTCGTGGGTGTTTCGTTAGGAGTAGACAGTAGGAGGTGACTGGCGGTCGTGGCCACCAGACACCATGTGTTCGTTCTGCCGCTTATACTAAAGCCACACGAACGTGTGCAGAATTGCAGACATTATGCATGAGTGCCTCCATAGTGCTATCATGACAATTACAGACAATTGTCCTGAGTGCCTGCATAGCACTACCACGACAGACATAGAGATTTGCAGATGGTTCTGCAAAACAGGCTAATAAAAGTCAATCATGCAAGAATGCAAAATCTTAATTACGATCTTCACATTTTGCAAAAAGTCTTTTGTGCGTTTGCATAGCAGCGACTTACAGCTCGGCATCGTCGGTTTAGGACCGATGATCCCAAAAATGCAGTTTTTGGGAGCGAATCTGCCGCATCTAACCCAATTACAGACTAGAGCGGATTTTCGCTGGCGTGCTGTTTCGCTAATACATGTGTACGGCATTGAGGTATGCTTTACTAGGGCTATGCTTGGGCTGGAATTGCAAACCCACAGGAAAAGTAAGTACCCGGTTTTGGATAAGTTACAGTGCTGCACCGCTCTTTTTTTTTTACTACATGCAGTAGCCCTTAGAGGTGTATGTCTCTGATTCCGTGATAATGGTTATAGCGACAAATAGTCTCATGTCGTTGAAATCGTCATATTTCTTGTCGTTGGTAGCTAGTAGATTCGCACCTTCGGCATTCTGCCTGTCCCAAGCATCTTAGATATCCACTCCTTGGGCTTAGCGACGCGATTTAGCATCATCGCGGCGTTGAGGCCAGCGGACCACGCCTGTCATGCACCCGGGGCACCCAATGGCGCGGCACACGGGCCAATCAACGGTGCCAGGACGGCAGACAGCGGTGCCAGGACGGCAGACAGCGTTCAGATCACTATTAAATAGTAATATGCCGTCCTGGCACCGTTGCCCGTTCTTCGCAAAGAGCATGATTGATTAACACCCGAGTTTGTAGTGCAAATCACAGTTACTGTACCTTCTTCAGCATTCACCAATGGTGGAACTATCAAACTTGCAAGTATCTGCATGGTTCACACTCCTTCGTCTTGGGCTGCTACGCGGCTTCAGAAGTGAGCCTGTAAGAGCAGCAGTTTCCAATACTGCGGCAAGTAGTTCCGGAGTATATCATCGAAAATGCACGAACAACGCAAAAGAAATTCCTGCGAAACTACAAACCTTCATGCAAACTTTCAGGGGTGGCGACAGAAGGAGAAACCGTTGTGATGGCAATGAAATCTATGACGCCGATGTATGGAAGTGGAACTGGTGGTAGTAGTCCAGCACGGCAGTCGTACCGAAACGGAACAACTTACCAACGACTGGCACGTAGTCGAGCACGTCCGCAGCCTGTACGTATATGCATCAATCGTGCGGTTAGTACACGTTTGAGATCCTTTTAAACAGCCTCGACCTCGAAACCTACGTTTCCGGTAGCGGACTTCGTGACCGTCGTGAACACTGGATCGCGTAGCAAGTACTTTGTAGTAGAGTAGAGAAGTAGAGCCATCTAAGACATATCAAGGAGACGTATCATCGTGTAAGCTATGGTTGTCTAACAACATGAAGTTCATAGAAGTCAAACAAACCTTTCGAGCTGCAATTTCGTCCTTCGCCTTTTTAACTTAGTCAGGCATAGAGTACTCCCTAACACTAACGTGTTAGTTACTATACATGTTAGCTAATTGTTAGTCAGTGCCTACGTTTTCGAGCTAACATGTCAGTAGCACTTAGAGTTAAAATGCGGATTTGCAAAGGCATGAATGCCTTTTAAGAATTGGTTCTTGTACCAACCAATTCCAGCGTGTTGTAGCAGCCAAAACCTGCTAGGAATCACCTGTACAAAGTTTTTTTGTGTGTTAATGTTAGCAATCACGCCGGAGACAACTTTATTTTGGGAATGCATTCCAGTGAATTTCTCGCTGGTCCTATCGAGAGAGTCTTTACAAACACACATAGATCGAGCCATGCAACGTTTTTATAGACTCAATTTGAGCATAGCACCGAAGAATAAGATGCGATGCGTGGGAGATCGACGTGGAGGCTCAGAAAGGAGTATATCCCAGTATCTCATAGTTTTATCAATACATTCTCCTACTATACAGTACTAATATGTATAGTTTCGAACTAACTGTTAGTTTGTGTCTAGTAAATCCAACCATCATGTTAGTGGAGTACCCTACTCAGGCACCTTCGGTCTCGCCGGTTTAACAGCAGCAGCAGACAGCGACAAACTGCAAATACATATTGGCACCGTTAGCCTAGCGGGGTAATGCTACATCTGGCGAAGATGTACCCAGAGAGTTCCAAGAAAAGCGATGCAATAACGGGTGTCCACGTGGTCTCCGGACGGCGACGAAGCAGCAGAGCGGCCGCAAAATGCGGCAGATCTCTCTAGCCACAAGGAAGTCCTCTCGCGAGCCTTCCGCAACTTCGCGTCCGATTCAGCATGACACAACAAGTTCGACCCATGGTTAACAGCGTGTACAAGTACACCAATTGCCCCTTAGATTCGCACGACTTCGAGTGGCGCGTCTCCTCCGCCACGGGGCGCGCATTGCCCTCTAACGGAGCCGATAGCTAGTCGACGCATGGTGCCGTGTGCTCCAGTCGAAATACTCCCTAAACTTGGGCGGATAACCCATCTTGAATGGGACACCAAAGATCACCAGCAATCCATCTATCAAGGGAGAGAGAAAGCGATCTATCATCGCGAAGCCAAAAATACCGGCCTCAGCTACCGGCTTCGGCTACCGGCTTCAGCTACCGGCTTCAGTTACCGGCTTCAGTTTACCGGCTTCAACAAATTAATCTAATTTGGGTTGTACAGCAGCAGACCTCACGGCCACTGCTATCCCAGTATCATTAATTTATTCGGTCCGAAGCCACGATCCATTTTTGGGTAGTACCGATTGTTCTTGGACAAAGGTGTCGTGGAGGAGGAGAAACCTGCGACAGAGACGGCACACTAACCCCAAGAAGCGCTTTCTTTAGTCCTACGCTATATTAATGGCCACCCGACTTTTTACCTAGAGAAGCTTCAAGACTATCCTCGTGGCAACCACCACAGCGTCAACAATGTCCCGCTGTCGGCCAATTGCCGAGCTCGGCATTTTAATCTTGGACTAACAAGAAAAGTTATCACCCGGGCCGCTCGAGAAACCGTCAAATTAGAGGTACGTCCATACGTGAGTTCAAATGCGAAGCAATATGACATAATCTGCATGTTAAGATTGCGAACTACAAAGCCAAACTCGAAGCAATTTACTCCTATCTCGAGCAGCTTCTTTTAGTCGACGAAACATCCAAGGACGGGAGGCATGCATACCGTAGGTATGTTGGTAGCCTCGCAATACCAAGTGCGTGGTGCGATTTCCCTTCTCTCGCGGAAAGCGGCGCTCAATTTTCGCTGCAGTCGACTGCCGCGTTTTTTTCGCCTGGGAGACAACAGATGGAACATTTACCCGATCGTCTTTTCACCGCGCTTTTGTCAAGAATTTTGTCCCGCTGCTGAAAGCGTGGGCCCTTCCAAATCTAATCGTCATCATGGACAATGCCAAGATCCATTTGTATCGAGAGCTCGAGGCAGTAATTCATCAGACCGACACCCGGCTTCTTTACTTGCCGCCCTACCGCCTAGAGCTGAATCCTATAGAACTTTGTTTCAGCTCACTCAAGAAGGGGACCCAGAAGCACGCCAATTTGGTATTTCCTAGTTACCCAGACGAAGTTCTAGCCGTGGCCATGAAAGTGTTCACCGACACGTCAGACAAGGGCCTTCTCGGTGTGTACGTGCATTGTGGATACGATGCAACAAGCTTACGAAGTTCTTTGCTCAATTCCTTAGCGCCCCAGTAACTAGATCTTTTAGCCTAGCTTTCCCTACTCTTGTTCATCTTCATCTTCAAGCACATTATCAATGTCTTCCATGTCCTTGTGCGGTGCGTCTACAGGTGTCGATCCGTGAAATATTCCCTCACGAAATATGCCGTGTGCAGGCGAAGCGAGCGCTCGCCGAAAACTTGCGGCGTCAATCCGAAAATCGTTCCAGGTATTGTTGACCTCTAAACTTACCGTCGCGATCTGTAGTCTCGCCCCCTGGTCGTTTCATTCCTCAAGTCTGCTCCAGCTTCGTCCAGTGCCGTAGCCTGATGTGTCGTGATGTTCTCATGAAATGAGAACTCTGCCTTACATGCGTAGTGATAACGTGGTTCAGGGCGATGAGGCGCAGACGTACTCCATTTTCCTCTTGGTATCTCTCCACAGCCCTTGTTGCACTCCTAATGCGCGAAGCCGTAGCCCTAGGCATGGTGAGCAATACTCTCGCTCTCCCACGACAATACACGTAGAACTCATATTGCAAGTCACTAATAACGTCATTTCCCTAGCTTGCCTCTCCTTGCGGGACACTTTTTTCAACCGCTGAAATAGCAACTCGGAGAAATTCTCCTCCGTCATCACAATGAACTGGTTCTGCGCTGCGCCTTTGCTGGCCCTGAAGTAGACACGCTCGTCATCTAACAATAGACTAGTGAACGGAACTTCACCCAGCAATGCACTGATTCTACCTCGCAGGACTGCAAACCGCTCTCCCAACGAAAATGAGAACGTCTTCGAAGGTCCTCCACGAGGTCGGCGCTCGATTGTCCCTTTACGAGCAGTCAGCATCCCCTTCAGCACTCGACCTTCTGGAATCGTCGTATTTGGTGATGCAACTGCTCGAATCACTGAATAATCATCTATTACATCACTGCTGGTCATTATTATCATACAAAGCACAGCAAACATGAGCACATCAAACAGATCAGTGTTAATATAATCGAAGCCGTCTGAGTAAAGCTTCCTCAACATAATAGGACAGCATGTCGCCCTGGCGCCTTACCGCAGCTACCGAAATCAAAGAGTACTTGCAGGGCGCAAACTAGGCCAGGCGGCATCGTCCAGAGGGTCCGTAAGCTAACGCAGACAAGTACTCTGAGAACACAGTGTGCCTCGATGCCAAGCACACGGTCAGCTACAACAATCCCACCGGCCTATCCTGTGCGGATCGTTGCTGTTCGACGAGAGGCCACGCAACTTCCCGGATCTCCAGTCTGCCGTGTGCCTGTGTGCTGGCGTGCTAGTAAGTACCAAGGACTGTAGGTAGAAGAGATTGCTGGCTGAGTGCAGCCGAGATGGTGCTGCGCACCAAGAACTTAGCTTTTGTATGATTAGACTTGCTTTCATTATAATAACAACTTAGCGGAACGGTGTGCTCTGGAGCACAGGAAGCCCCCCCCTCTCTCTCACTTACGCTTTTACAGCTCAGCGGGCACTGCAAGAAAGAAAGAAAGAGAGAGAGAGAGAGAGAGAGAGAGAGAGAGAACTTCCTGCACCAGAGCAAGCTGGTCCTGCTGTGGGTTTTTGCCCGACACGCAAGTGTTTACGACTTTCCCTACTACGATTTCTCAACAGTTGTACTTTGGCTACAATGGCTACTACACTTAGGAGTGACACACAGTTAGCGAACAGTGCTGTGACGCGCCCTTCGTCATCTCAGTTTATGAGACGCTACGCTCGACCGACGTGTCATCTGGTGTGGACGACACGACGGGCCGAGATGATGAAGTTTTGACAAATCCCGATCACGCAACTCAGCGATTGGCTGAAAGTGTGCAGTGTTCGAGAACATTCACTGTTGGTGGCCCAGTCACCGATCCGACTGACTCGACGCTGTCACAAGAAGAGACCGAGTGCCTCGTTCGCTCATTGGTAGGAATCCCTGGAGGGCAAACACTCATCAGAGTGCTACTTGAACTGCTGGCGCAACTTGCGCATTCAGCCACCACACGGTCAGTTGGAAATCCACAGCCGCAGCCACCAGACGACCCAGGCAGCGACGGCAGCTCGCACGGCGAAAGAGTCCAGGACGAGCAAAGACAACAAAGCGCAACGCCACTGGGCAACACCTTCCTCGGTGGCAGCTACGACAACCCAAAATTGGCGGAGTACACTAAGCCGTTGAGGAACTCCGCGCCCATCCAGTTGCCGCGCCTGCACTGCAAGCGCGACTACAAGGCGTGGAAGAGGGAGGTGCCGCTGCACTTTGAGCCCCGCACGCTCGGCGACATCACCTACGGCGGCGAGCGCTACGACGTCGTGTAAGGCCTACAGAGGCAGAAGTACACGGAGTGGTACACTGCCCGACAGGACAAGGTCTCGCGTTATCGCTGTCGGTCGACCTGAGAGCCACGTTCAGGATCGACGAGCTGGGTGACAACATGGAGGCCGCCTCGGTGCTGTGGTCATTCATCACCAAGCACCTTGAGGCCGGCGATGGCATCAACCCTGAGGTTTTGCTTTGGGACCTGATAATGCGCATATTGCAGCTGAGCGAGAAGGTCTCCCCGTACCCTGAAGACATTGAGGTGAAGGCGACCAAGTTGTGCCAAGCCAAGGGCGAGTTCGAGGAGTGGCAGCAGACCAGCCTTCTGCTGTCCAACTCAGTGCTCGTCTTCTCCGACGTGACGCGCGATTTCGCCAACTGGTTGAAGAGCAACGACCGCAAAACGCTGAAGTTGGCGTCGGTGCTCCAGCGCCTGTTGAGCACCAGAGACAGCTACTTGAGTCGCAGTCACAGCCAGCAACAGTTGCCCAAGTGGCCTAAGTGACAGCGAGTCAAGGCAGCATGCGCAAGCGTAGCAAGCAGCAGCGCAAGCGCGGCAAGGCAGCTTACAACAAGAAGGCGCGTTCCAGCTGTGGAAATTGCGGTGCAGAAGGACATTGATGGATCGAGTGCACCGAGACCACCGGCAAGCCATTGAAGCCCGAGTTAGATAAGAGGAAAAAGGACAAGAGGCAGGGCAGACAGCCGCTCACCACTCTAGTAAACTCGGTGCGAGTTGTTCAACTTGATCAACGCGCAGGTGTACCACGAGAACTCTTTGACGGAATCTCTTTGACATCGCCGCCTAGTGCGGCTGAGACGATATGTGGTGCAAGTGTGACGACAGCCGTAGCTGCGTCGCCCGTGTAATCGCCGACCTCGTCAGTGAGTGATGATTAGGAAGCGAACCATCAAGAACCCCAGCAGACTACATCAGTAGCACCAACGCTTGCGACAGCAGAGAAGCAAGTACAGCAAGCTCTGCAGACGTTGGTAGCGACGGCTTAACAAAGCCAGTGGGAGGGCGTGACCCCGCGTGAACCTCCGCCTACATGTGAGCATATGCTCTGCCACATAGGCTAATGATTGAACGGGGTGTTGACGGGTAGACCGGGACTTGAGCCAGGGTGCAACCAAAGCGGACCATGAGGGGGTTCATCTGCGCCAGGAGATATTTACCAAGGTTACCATGTTAACGTGCCTGGATGCCAAGAAGTTGTAGAGTACAACGAGGTGTTGATCATCAACGCCGTGAACTTGATCGAAGCCGTTCGCAACCACGTGATTACGTCTATGGCGGACCATCATCAGGATGTAGCAGATCGCCACAAAGAGGGAGCAGCCGGTCGCAGTCTCGGGGACGTTACCATGCACCTCCGCGCGGACCACCAAGCCGGAGCAGGAGTCGGCTGCCACCTCAAAGCTTTGGACGCTCGCGGGGCCCGCCGCCTCGTGGATCGACCATGAACAGAGGTGGTCATCCGCCTATGCAGTAGCGTGATGGACCACCCCCAAGTCACTACGGACCGCAGCCACAACAGCAGCAGTGGCGCGGCGAGCCGCAAGAAGGCCGTGGCATGCAGCCACGCCGTGATGACTGGAACCAAGGGCAGCAGCCCAGATCTGAGGAGTGCCGTGGATACTCGCCGCCTCGCTATGGTAGACCGTTTCAAGTGTATGCCGAGGAGCCCAACAATGCAGGTATGCAAACAAGTCAGCCAGATGTGGTTGAGTGGATCCTGAACTCAGGGTCCCAGGCCAACGTTTGTGGCGACCTCGCACTCTTTACCACGATTCGTGGAGATGTGACGAATCGTCTTGAATTTGCCACCTGAACGCCTGAAAACGCATGTATACGCTGGTCTGTGTTACTGTGTGTTGTTAACCACGTCATTGGAATGGTGGAGGACCGTCTGCTGGACGACGTCGTGTACATCCTTAACGCCAAAGTCAATCTCATCAGCCTCGGGTTCTGATCGCTACCGGTTGACATGCTCGCCCGACAGCGTACAGCATGGTTATCCAAGCCAGATACTGTGCTGAAGTTTGGCATGCATGAGAACATCTACTGCCTGCGCATGGAGCACATCGCTGGTGTCATGGTGATGGCAGCTTTAAAACAAGACAGGGATAGCAAGAAACATATGGAACTGCTGCACCAGCGCTTTGGTCATGTTTCCATGGACACCGCGGAGCGTCTCGCGCACAAGCTTGATGTTCGAGTAACGCTCAATGCAAAAGGGCTTATTTCCTACGAGTATGTTGCGTGTGCTGAGGCAAAAGCCAAGAAGATGACCCATGCAAGGATTACCAAAAGAGACTCTAAACCACTGGAAGGCTTAATGATAGACATTTGCTCGATCAAGCCTGCCACAATCGGGGGATGTAACATGTTCCTGTATGGTGTGGATGAAGCAACGCGCTGCAAATGGTCGTTCTTGATGCAGCACAAGAGCGAAGCAACATTCCATCTCAAGATCCTGATGAATCGACTACGTACCCAACTGCGTGAGTACGAGGTCGAACAGCTGTGGACTGACCAAGGCGGTGCGAATTTTAGCACTGAGCTCGATAATTACTGCAACGAGCATGGCGTCGAGTTGAAGACGGCAAACTCGTACTCGCCGAAGGAAAGTGGCATCGTAGAGCGTGCCAATGGTGTGGTATTGCCGCGCATCCGTGCCATAGGATGGCGACGCACCTGCCGAACATTTGTGGGGAGATGCATTGCTGCATGTTGTGGAGACGCTGAGCAACTTGCCTACCAAGCCGCTAGGGCTTACGTCCCCGATATCGCTCAGGATATTATGAGCGTAGTGAGCAAGCCTGGCCGGATAAGAGCAGCATATGAAGACCATTAGGTTGAAACCAGTCATTTGTATGTAGCCCGCTCCAGCGAATCTGCCGTAGTACCCCGGCAAATTCTATTTCAATAATGCAAATCACATTAGCGCAGGACTAGGGCTCCTCGAAAATTGGGATAGGGGCATTGGATTACACCGATAGATAGCCTTGCGGTTACATGGTTATATATCGGAGCATACACCTAGATAACAACAACATAGTAAGGTTCGTACTCACAAACAGTTTTCGTTCCCACGCCTACGGAGTTCTTTTGTTTTATGCTAGCCACGGACATCTCCTGCGCATTCGTCGCAGCCGCAGCACCAGCCCGGTAATGACCCAGTTATACTGGAATATCAGTGGCCGTGAGGTCTGCTGCTAAACAGCCCAAATCAGATTAATTCGTTGAAGCCGGTAACTGAAGCCGGTATTCTTCGCGTTAAGTGAAGCACAGCCCTCGATGGTAGATCACATTCTCTCCTCATTGATAGATGTATGTATAGCTGTTGATCTTGGTGTTTCATTCAAGAAATACGCCGCTTGGTTATCCGACCATATCTAGGCAGCACTTACGAGTATTTCGACTAGAGTACACGGTACCATGAGTGATGTGAGACGAAGGCTAGCGTTCCAAGATACCTATAGATGGTAGAGGTGGCGGACCGGTGTCAACGAGAACATAACGGATCACGGCGTCGGCGCGGTTGCTCCAACTGAAAATCGCTGAGCTAGGCGTAATGGGCTGCTCACGGTACGTTCAACCAGTGTTCGCCAAAACTGTATTGTGAGTATTGGCATTTTGCAATACTGGGAAAATACTTTACTGCAAGCACTCGTGGGTATTGCAATACATACCGCAGCGACGCTGAGTATGCAGTAAGTATTTTGCAGCGATCACCCAGAATCTTTTCAAAGTCTTTCCGCACAGGTCGTCCTCCAATTGAGCACCTCGAGCATTCCGGCGCCAACTTCGGCAGCACGGGTGGCCACGAAAGCGTGAGCCCTCAAAGGCGCGCGAATCTGACAGCGCCCCTGGCACCCAGCTCTCACTTTCGCTTTATCCTCGTACACCTCAACAACCATGGCTCTCCGCTCAAGCTCCTTTTCAATCGACAGCGTTCTCGAAGACGTGCGGTTCTACTTTGATGTCTGTCTCGTCGATGGCTGTGGAACGCTGATTTGGTGGCTCAAGCGATGAAGTGCAGCGGATCAGTGGAGTAAGGAGCAAAGTATTCCAGTAGTATTAGAAATTCGTCGGGTATTGCAGTATGTATCGGAGGTAAGCATGGTAGTTGCAGTACATACTGGACGTTTTTAAGTTTCTTGCAATACCCAGCAATGTATTTTTGGCCTTCACTGCGTTCAACAGTGGCCGCGTTGTTACCTGTGTCGAGATGTACTTACGCTACAAATTGTATGTTGTTGCTGCAGTCATTCATTGACGAGTGTCACGTCGTTCAGTATTCTTCATGCCGTACCACTACGACATCACGATCCCTGCGGTGCTGCTCGTGATGGTATTTACTGGTGCTGCCACCATCATCGGCATGGCCATGATCAAGAGTCAGAAGAAGAAGAAGAGCGACTAGAGCGTGCCACCGGGAAAATACTGTAGTCCCGTGGATTTTGTACAAGTTATCAGCTTCTTTGCGTCGGCATTACATGCAAAAGCTGCAGAAAAGTAGTTAAACTGTCTCCACGTTAATAATAACATGGTGGTACTGGGGTTACAGTGGCCGTAAGGCTTGCAGTGAATACCACATATTGTAGGCTATGGCAACTGCGCACTTTAATCTTAAACTAATCGGTTGCTATCCCAGCCTAAGCATAGCCCTAGTAGATCCGCGACCACAACAATATCGTTGGTATAGTACCGGTTAGATGTGACCATGCATAATAATATTTGCGACGCCCGGGTCATTGTCAACTGTATAATATCAGGTGAGTTGTTACACACTCCTTAGCGGATTCCGACTTCCATGGCCACCGTCCTGCTGTCTAAATGAACCAACACTTTTTATGGTATCTAGGTGAGCGGGCATTTTGGCACTTTAACTTTGCGTTCGGTTCATCCCGCATCGCCAGGCGAGCTTACCCCGTATGGCCCGCAGTTGACAATGACCCGGGCGTCGCAAATCCGAGACCCCTCCAGCGAGATATGTTTTTATCGAACGTATTCCCATTCGATATTGTCTGTTTCGCCGGCTCTCAATTACGAGCTTTCGACTGCTGTACGCCCCATCCATCTAGGCGACCAGCACGGCAAGAGACTAAAGCTGTCGCTCTAGCGGCGTCGGAAACTCCTAGCAACCCCCCAACCAAGCAGAAGCCACCATCCAGCGGGTCACAATGCATTAATTGAACATAATGATTGACACCAGGTCGCTTTGCCGACTCGGGTCACCGCCAACTGCATCATATAAGCCGTTTGGTGGAGGT
>JAHQIV010000063.1:0-19126 GCA_030463285.1 Phytophthora europaea | reverse complement strand
GGGGGGGTGACACCGCGGGCGTGCCGGCTTGATGGGTAGCATAACGGTTACGTGTCACATGGATGTACTCCGAATTGAGCTGCGATATCAGCACTAACGTTGCTTCCTATCCCAATACTAGAAGGGTGGGCTGCTGACAGCACTGGTCTTACAAATTGCGTTCTTGTAATGCTACGTTTACATGAAGTTGCGCATCTCCTGTGCATGCTTCGCAGCGCGCGACACATATCTACTATATATGATGCCAATTGGCGAAACCATCATTTAATCACCCGAGCCAACCGGTTCCCCGAATATTGAGGCAAACATGTCAAATATTGTTTTAAAGCGCTATTCATCCATCTAGCGAGCAGGCTTAATCACCGCCACCGCCACCAGTCTTGCTTGTTTGGTCACCGCAGCAGCCTCCCTCCCGTACTCATGGCAAAACCTCCACTGCTGTGGCACAGGTTTCCTCGGTGCATACCGACATTAGAGGGTTAAGGTGGTTCATTGTGTTTAACCGGCCATTGGCATGAGGCTCCTTGGTTGAGGACCAAGGTGCCGAGTGGCAGCCCTAGTGGGATGGTGGGAGGGTTGAAATTCGTACATACCGCTTGAGCTTGTGGCTTGCGGCGAGATCGGTCTGATCGCCTATTGAGCTGAGCGTGAAGCCGATACGTGACTTGAGCTCTGCGACGCGAGACCCACAATGAACCACGTCACTCAGGAGACCCTTGCACACGACGGACATTCAACCTATGTTGGGATGGTCGTGCGGTCTTATTCTGCAACCCGGGTTCTTCGTGCTCTTGTCGGTTGTCCATGGCCTGAGCGTTGAGTGTCTTCCTGCATTCGGAAAACCATTTATCCGCTTGTTTCTTTCGCTTCGCTCTCGGCACCGCGGACTAAATTCACAAGTAGCGGCGGAACCATCTACGTCACCCGCTACTAGTCTTGACCGTAAACAACTGCGGCCTGATGCTATCGTAGGCACCTATAGCGGTATGTGTATTTAATTTCACTATAGCCCGCGATCTCTCCAGTGGCGGAATACAGCGCGTCAGAACTAACGCTTACGTCTAAATCACATCGCACCACAAAAGCACGCATGCATTAAAAATATTTCATACTTCAGCCATGCCTGACATTGTCGTTTACCCATAATTTCTGGAATCGTATATCCTACTCAAATAATTGGCTACTCGAACGAGAAACCTCTATTTTTCGTGGATTCCAATAAAACTTGCGATTTCTAAGATTATTAAACAAATTTACTTGACTTCTTATACTTTTGCTTCATGTGTGCCACATATGGCGTGCCCCGAATTAATCCTGTTTGGGCTGTACGTACTTCGTATTCGAAGACATTAACTAACTTACCAGCATAAACGATAACTTAAAACGGGGTAGTACCGTGCTTTTTGCTGCAATAGTATGCACAAGTAAATCGCTTCAAAGGGAAAGTTCTTCGAGACAGAGTAGTCTGCGTTTGAGCACATTCACCAATATGAAGGGCCATCCCATGCGAGTCTTGTAAACGGAAAAGATCAGTATTTAGCGATCCCCGCATGAATCTGTCACAGGTATGTGACTCCCAGAATAGTCTGTGTGATAATTATCTCCCTCGCACAGCTTTTCATTGGCTATATGACCGTATATTCCAACCCTTTTTCGGCAGGATTTATTCCGGCACAGGAATCCGGATTTCAAAAAAATGTTTTAAAACATCCCTTAAAAATCTTCAAGTTGAAGCAGGACACATTTCATAACGAAATGGCGACGGTATACTTACTCTCGGCTCGCGAAATCACAAACGCTCGATATTTATTTTCACCAAATCCTTCGTGGTACGCCAATCAAACCTGCAAACAATGCGAGGTTTTATTCTAAAAAACCTAGCTATTAATTATTTTCCTGATCCATCCAATCAAGATGCTTGGGTTTCACGTGTGACAGGCCCAACAAGCAACCACAGCCCCCATCCCCCCATTTTAATTCTAACCTCACAGGCTCAGCAGCAAGCAAACCGGTTTTCATTCATTCGAGAAAGAATCGACTATGGGCGGATGGATTACTGTTCTCGACGTGGTGACTGCTCTCGGGCAAGTCATGCTCAACCTGAGCCTCGGCCCGGATATGTACACAGTCCACCGCCGCAGAAACATTGGAGAGTTGCACCTACTGCCGCTGGTGTCCATGCTCGTCAACTGTCACTTGTGGTAAGTCAGAACCACAACATTTCATCTGAACAGCTGCCTTTGCTGATGATCCACTCGTGTATCGTGGAACAGGATGTGCTACGGCATTCTGCGCAACAGCGTCTTCCCGGTCGCAGTCTCCCAGGGCTTCGGTCAGCTCGCCGCGATTGTGTTCAACATCATCTACTTCAAGTGGTGCCCCCCGCAAACGCGCAAGGACAATTTCAACTTGTACGTCGGAGGCTTCGTCGTCCACTGCATCATTGCGCTCTACTTCGTGCTGGTCCTCGCAGGAGTCACTGGCCAGACGAACTATGACGGGAGCAACGTGATGGGCTACGTCGGTGTCGTCATCAACGTCAGCATGTTCGCCTCTCCGTTGGCCACCCTCAAGCAGGTCGTGGAGACCAAGTCGGCCGCCTCCATCCCCATTAACCTCAGTCTCATGATGTTCGTGTCCTCGGTGTTCTGGGTCGCCACGGGTCTGCTCGACAGCGACTACTTCATTACGGGTCTTAACTTGGCTGGCGTTGCGTTCGGGGGCAGTCAAATAGTGCTCTACTACATCTACCGTCACGGTGGAGGCGTGGAGACGCACCAGCACGGCAAGAACGGAGAGCTGAGGGCGGGGATTGTAGTGTCCATTGAGAGTCCAGCGTACAAGCCTCTCGCGTCGCCCGCCGCAGGTAAAGCTGTCTGATACGAAGGTAGATTCTAACACGAAGAGATAAATACAAATACAGTACACATCTTCGAACAATCCCGAGCGCTGTTCCACAGCCTGTGGGTCATTTCGCTGGATGTGCAGCGCGCTAGGTAACGGCAGCCGAAAGCGAACGCGCCTAAGGCGTACACGCGTTGAAGGGGGCAATGACCAAAGAGGTATGAATCCGGTCAATAAGGACCAAACGTGTACTGTATGAACCGGCTACCTGTATCGGTATCGAGAGGGACAGTTAATCGTCCACATGAGGTTTTCCCTCGAATACACCTCTATTTTTAATACCTTAATTGAGGGATGAAAAGACCAGTGCTGGGCTATCCCATTGTCGAATTTAAGCATTGTGCGGATATTTACCCGAATTGCTTTGCGTGAAGGATACCTTTCAGTGAAAAGCGATATTCATTTAATGAACAAAGTCGCGCGGGGCACGAAGAAGCTCTGAAATTTAGTGAACATTAAACCGTAGAGATGGCGTGGCGGTGGTCGCAAACGTGTTCAAGGTACGGTAGGCGCAGGGTTTCGTCGAGCGCGGCTCGCGAAGGCGTGAAGTACTTGAGAAATTCCAACATAAGAGGCTCGAGGAGGGACATTTTCTGCATAGACTTGACACGCGAAACTGCGACGTAGAAGCATACACTTTTATTTGTTACCAAGCTTTTGCTTAGCGCAACCAGCAAAAGTGTAGAGCACGATAACAGCACAGGCGAATAGAAACCCAGCATCTCAATAACATTAGGACGAGTTTGGAAGTGTACAGGACCTTGCGTGTCCTTACTGCTATGCCCGGCGCGGGTCCAAATCGCTCGCGACAAGGCCACTCGAAGGTTTTATCGTAATAGCGTTATCAATACCAGCTCTCAGTATGATCAACAGCAACAAGATTTTCGCCGTGATCGTCGCCGTTGTGGCTGCAACGAGGGGAGTGCACGCCGAAAAGGAATCTGCGCAGCAGTACAGTGGCGGTGGTACGAGCGGTGGCATGGGTAGCGGTCTCTCAAGCCTCTCCACGATGATGCCCGGTACGGGTGGCACCGGCATGAGTGGTATGCCCGACTTCAGCAAGATGATGTCGGGAATGGGCGGCACTGGCGGCATGTCGAGCTTCTCCAAGATGATCCCTGGAATGGGTGGCACCGGTACTGGCCGTGCATTTGGTGGGCTTTCAAGCTTCTCCAAGATGATGCCCGGAATGGGCGGTACATCTCTCGACAGACAGAAGAACACGCCCCCCGCCCTTGGTGTCAGCGTCTGCCGCCTGCATCGCCCGACTGAGGACCTCCTCCTCTTCTTCCTCGTCCCTGGGGCCCTCAGTCGGCGCTTCGGCCTCCTCTTCGTCAGTGCGAAGCCCCATCCGCCAGCGTTTTGATATATGGTACTACCTTCGCGCAACCCGCATGTCTATTAGAATTTTTCACTTAAAACGGGAGGGCGACGACACAGGCAGATAGTAGGGGTAATGACTTCTGTAGACTGACAATTCCTTATCACTTACATTTAGTGAAGACTCTCTTAATAGTATCAACAAAACGGTACATAAATTACCAAGCGATCAAATTATGAAAAATGGCACGGTCAGTGGCATCGTGTCTTTGATCTGAAATAAATTTCAGAGAATATCGCTTTTCACTGGAAATTTTTGTTGATGGAGAAGTCGGATTCTACAAGTGCCCCGTTATAGTCTGAAAGCGTACATTTCGCAACTTCCACTGGTGCTGCGTTCGGTGGCAGTCAAATAGGGATGTAACGTTACTAAATCTATCGTCCTGATCGAGGCGCGGAGGCGCTGCCAGTACGGCACGAACGGAGAGCTGCCGATCGTCGGTCGGATTTTCGCGTCATCTGTCGCTGTCACATCTTCGATTCATCGCGATATCGCGTGGGAGAACCTTCGCGCAACCTATATGTGCTCTAATTAGCTACATTTCATCTATTGTGTCAGAGCTAATTGGCTAATAGATTTCGGACTTGTGTGATGAGGTGGACGGCACAGACAACACGCAGGTAAATTATCGTTTTCAACGGGGTATTCTATTCAGCCAGCATTAATGGTATAAATCGTATTAATATGATATTTCCACTTTCAAAAAGATCACATGAGGTTTGTCAGGGTATTTGTTTTCCCAAAACCGCACCTCGAAGCTGAGACCCGCAATTGCTGGCAGCGTAGTGCGAACGCTGGGTATTCACTCATTTGGTGCGATGAAGCTACACCAGGAATGGTGGGAGAGAATAACTGAGACAGCAAGATTGAATTGCATCGCCGTTCTAAGGACCTACCGATTGGTTTTGTATGTGTGTATCCTGCCCGCGTATATACAGAGCATATTAGATTATATTCGATACCGGGTCTGTTCCGCTGTCGCTCAAGTGGTTAAGTCCCATTCCAGATATCTCGCGGGTCCATCAGCGCAAAAAGATAGGCAACCTGGCTACGCTCCCGCTTGTTGCCATGCCACTTTTGGACCAAACCAAAAGTTTTGGTACGTCTCTGCCTTGAAACACGATGGTGCGGTCGAAGGAGAGATACTTACGAAGACATTGTGGGCTTGAGCAGGTTGGTCTACGCCTACGTGACGGACAGTATGCCCCCACTCTTCGCAACGCAAGGATTCGGCCAGATCGTGTACAACGTCGTGTATTATCGTTGGAATGCGCTGCAGGCTTTACGCGCGTTTGCTGTGTACAGTTCTCGGGTTGATGGGGGCCACGACTCCGAAGTCGGAATGTAAAGTACCTCGGGGGGGGGGGGGGGGTACGTTGGCATCGTTATCGACGTGTGAAGGTTCGCATCTCCACTTGATGGCAACCAAACTAGAGTCTCATGCTCTTTGTGTCGATGGGCCGTTTCGGGACTAGTGGGCAGCGACTGCTTCGTTGCTGGTCTCAAAGCGATCGGATCTGTTGTGTTTTACATGATCTACCGCCCGACAGGCGACGAGGACGCTGCTCAAGATCTAGATACTAGCGACGTGTCGGTTGTTGTCGTCTTGCCAAGCACCAACTGCGGTATCCACCCTGAGCCCAGTGTATAAGATGCTGTCGTCGCCAACGCCTCACAGCGCAGGCTGAAGGAGCTCAGGGCCATACAGTACTGTACGATAACTCTCAGTAATGCGAAGACTCGTCGCGCTTGAGCTTCATGCATGAGTCATGACGCTGTTGTGTTCTGTGTCCACAGCCAGTCGTCCGTGTAGTCAGTCAGATCTCCGAGTGCGATGTAGAGATGAGCTCTTCCTATCGAGTCTGATTAGACTCCGCTTCAACGTCGTTTTTCACCCAATCAAGACCCCAACTCGTCGCAAATCCTTGCGAATCGGTGCGTACGTCAGCGAAACTGACCCGCGTTTCGGGACTTGCTTGACCTCCACCGATTCCATCTCACCCATTTTTCAACTTGCCTCGAGATCCACACCGCATTTCCAGCGACCATGGCGGTCTGGGTGACTCTTCTTCGCGTCGTGACTTCCATCGCGCAGATCGGCATGATCCTCAGTCCTGGGCCCGACATCCTCAACGTCCACAAGCACAAAACCACGGGCGAGATGGCGGCACTGCCGCTGGTGGCGATGATCGTCAACAACCACCTGTGGTGAGAAAGTCCCCATTGCAGCGTGTCCACCCCGTACAGTATCGAGATTAACGTCACGCTCTCGTTATGTCCAGGACCTTGTACGGGTACCTCACCGACAGCATCTTCCCACTCATGGTGACACAGCTCTTCGGCGAGGTCTCCGCCTTCGTGTTCACAGCGGTCTACTACCGCTGGACGAACAACCGCCCAGCGCTGAACAAGTTGCTCGCCGCGGGGTTTGGAGCCTACGCTGCCATCACGCTGTACGTGGCGCTGGGCGTCGCCCGAGTCACGAGCCAAACCGACGACGAAGTGGGCAAGTCATTGGGATACGTCGGCATCGTGATCAACATTTGGATGTACGCGTCCCCGCTGGGCACCGTCCGACACGTGCTGAGGACGCGGTCGGCAGCTTCGTTGCCCATTTACTTGAGCGTCATGATGTTCTTCACCACTGCGCTGTGGGTCGCCATCTCCATCGTGGACGGCGACATGCTCATCATGTCGTTGAACATCGCCGGCATCTTGCTGAGCATCATCCAGATCTCGCTGTATATGCGCTTCCGACCAAAGCACCCGACGATCTCCCAAGAGGAGGCACTGGAGCTTGCAGACAAGGAGTTCGCGATCGTAGTCTCGCCGAAGGGTGGTATGCTGGAGGCCAGCAAGAACCCCATGTACCAGGCGCTAGCGTTTCCGATAGAGACGACGCGGACTTGAGGCGATTAGTAGCTCTCCGATGAAATACAGAAATGACACATTTGCACGTTTGCAATAGTCGCGGCGCGATCCTTGAGACTCGCAGGTACATGTACAGGCACCGCTGACTCGCGTCAGCGAGCCAGTCGTGATCGTGTCGGACGATTTGCAACAACAGAGCTGCGACCAGCGGGACTCGCAGCCCGGGCCGGGCCGGGGGCGCGTCGAGAAGGAGGATGGGGCCTTCGCATCAGCGAGTTTAGACCGCCATCCTTGACGGTGCCCCTTCCTGTACATCCATCGGGGCCTTCGCATCAACGGGTTTAGACTCGGGGCACTGGGGTCTTCGCATCAAAGAGTTTAGACTCCTATAGACTAACTGCAGTGCTTGAAGCCGATGGCCGCCCAGACTCACTTTCGAACCCGCTCCGAGCGCGACGCACGTGATGATGGGGGTCTGGGTGACTCTGCTCCGGGTGGCGACCTCCATTGCCCAGTGCGGGATGATCCTGAGCCCGGGGCCCGATATCATCAACGTCCACAAACACAAGAGTACGGGTGAAATGGCGGCCCTGCCGCTGGTTGCAATGGTTGTCAACAACTACCTATGGTGAGTACAGTTGTCCTTCCTCCATCGCATACAGAACTGAACTGACCTTTTTCACTCGATCAGGACGATATACGGCTACCTGACCGACAGCATCTTCCCTCTCATGGCGACCCAACTCTTCGGAGAGCTGGCTTCGATCGTGTTCACGGCGTTTTACTATCGCTACGCCGTCGACCGCCGCTCTCTTCACCGACTTCTCGCTGCTGGACTGGCGTTCTGCGCTGTCCTCACTTTGTATGTAGTTGTCGGGGTCACAGGCCTCACGAACCAGAGCGACGACCACGTAGGTGAGACGCTGGGCTACGTTGGGCTGGTGGTCAACATCTGGATGTACGCGTCGCCGCTGGGCACCATCCGCCACGTCATCAGGAGCAGGTCGGCGGCCTCGCTGCCGATCAACATCAGCGTCATGATGGTCTTCAGCACGGCGCTGTGGGTCTCGATCTCGATCGTGGACAACGACATGATCATCATGTCGATCAACATCGTGGGCATCGTCCTCAGCATCACGCAGATCGCAGTGTACATGCGATTCCGACCGAACCGCTTGGCCATCGTTCAAGAGGAGGCGTGCACGCTGGCCGACAAGCAGCTGTCGATTGTCGTGTCGCCCAAGGACGAGACCACCAAGAGCCCGATGTACCAACCAGTGGCGACACCGATAGAGAAGGCACACGCTTGAGTTGAACACGCTGTTTTGTAAACCTCTGGTATTGAATAATTAGTTTACATAGTCAGTAGCGAAGGTTGTCTTCATATTTGCTGCATAATATGCATATATATATTATACTATTACCAGAACTTGTCAGAACTTGACTGTGAGCTTCAACACGAGGTGCGTTATAATGTACTACGGAATTGATGACATTTGCGCCCAATGTCACAGGCGGCGCCGCGACCTTCAAGCCGAATTCGCCTTGCGGTCAAGCAGAAAAGCGGTCGCGTTTCCACTGCAGGTAATCATTCTCAAACCCACGCGGTTTGCATAGGGGCGGAAACTCCACTACAACCAGCTGAAACCGGCCAGCTTGGCACGTTCGTGCTGCTGGCGCCAAGCTGGCCACACTGGCTTCACCTTCTGCATCGCGTCTCATTCGGCCCAGCCGCAGTTCCTTACAGCGAGGTAATAGTGGAAAGTGGTTATTTGAAACAAAAATGAGTTGCAGCCGGAATGTCTAAACCTTAAAACTCACCTGTTGCGCCCCATAAACCGGACAATTGAGCGGACCAAACTAGTGTCCGAGCTTGAAGTCGCACTCGCAGTCGGTTTAGTCTTCGCAATTGCCTGGTTTATGGCGACAGTCTGGCGTCAGTTTTGATACTATTTTGAGCCCAGCCGCAGTAATACTGAAGCTCGGGTGGTGAGCACTGCTGCTTGACAACGACCGTGTCCCTCCGTACAAGAGACTTGACCCAGTCCAGGCCCGAGCCAAAGCCAACCAGCCAGCACGTTACGCTCCCATCCGTGAGGGACGCAGCCAGTGGGACGGTTGATGCCTGCAGCGAAGGAAAAAGGAAGTTTTTTTCTCCCGTGGTGCGTCCCCCGCCTCGTGCCTATTCTGGGCCCAACTGGCCCCTCCCGAGTCCCCCGTGGCGCTGGTCGCTCATCTCGAAATCCTCCCTGCCGCACCCACGCGTCGCCCAAATGGTGCGCGTCGTGTCTTGCCGCTTCATGCGCCTGAGCTGCAGCGAAGCCGAGCACCCGCTCTTCCGACGCTACTACGCCAGGTAGTACAGTAGGGTAGAGTACCAGCTAGTACTGTACCCCTCCCAAAAGATCCGATACATATACTGACTCACCCGTCCGTCTTCGTGTGTTAGGAGCAACCGCGAACGCGGCGTCAAGGTGCGTCCATCGCCTATGACTGACGCCAAAGAGTGCTGTTGTACCCTGGGTTAACAATGGACGTGTCTGGTGTATCGTACTGTGCTGTGCTGTACTGCTGTGTTGATCCTACCGCCAGCTCTTGAGATGCTTCCCGCACTGCTGTCCGGAGCACGTCCAGCGGTGTTACTGCGGGTCCTCCGTCCACGTGATGGTGACGTTCGCGGCCGAGCTGCCGCCCTCCAGTCACGGCAGTCTGCTGGTCTGCGCGCGCTTCGAGCCGTCGCGGGTCGTCCCGCTCTGGCCGACCAATGTACCGGTAGCGGATCCCCCCCAGGAGGACCCCCACCAGGACCACGAGCGTAAACTGCAGCCTGGGGAGATGGTGGCGCTACCTGCGAGTCTGCTGGCCGGCGGACGCCAGGCGAAGCAGACGCAGTGGATCAGAGCGGACAGAGAGGGCGAACCTAAGCAGACGACCAAGGTACCCATCCACCCACTCACCCACCCATCCACCCACCCACTTGGGAGCTAATGTGTCCCTCCCTGGTACACTGCAGAACGCCACGCTGTACGTGCTCAACAACCACCGGTTCCCCAAGTGGCTGTACAGCTACGACAGCAGCGTCACCAGGACGCAGCGGGAGATGACCCACCACCTGGTCGTTTACGTCTTCCAGCTCACAGGAGCGCGGTCGCAGCATGGAGAAGTTGAAGCTGCGGTACTCGCACGCCACGAATCGCCAGGGTTCACGCTGATCTCGTATCGACGGTCGGGCAACAACTCGAGCGACGCAGGGTGCGATTTGCCTGCTGTGGAGACAGCTCCGGACAGCAAATTCGCTGCGGTTGAAGTTGATTCGCCCGAAGTGGGGCCTGCGAGATCAGACGACGTGGAAATGGGTCCATATGATCAGGACGCGCCTGAACTGTCGTCTGTCGACACAACCCGGGCGTTTACTCTCGAGCAACACGCGGATCACCGATGCAACGAGCAGTGGCGGCAACAACAACAAATGGTAAGGCAAATGCAACGCCAACGGTGGCAATTGGAGCAGCCAGATCGTGTAAGATCCGTATCCCGAACACCGGCTTATTCAAGGGATCGGGTTCGTGGCGGTCTCTATCTAGGTGCAATTGATTCGGTGAACGACCAATACCTGTGGCAGAAGGAAGCTGGCCTTCGTGAGCCAGCGTTTCGTGAAAGAGCCCAGCACCTGCTTATTCTGTGGCGCTTCATCCAGCGCGTATCGTTAAGTGATCTCAAATTCAGCGCTGACACGGTCGAGAGCCACGTTCATTCCCACTGGCTTCGTGCAGCAGCAGCTCTCCGCTCTCCATCGATCAGCTTCAGTGCCGACCTCGAGCGAGTTGTGGCTTCATTTCTCAGCAACGTTTTCGATCACAGGACAGCTCGTGATCCCGACACAAACATCCATTCGGGTCGCGACCAAGACACAGTTCGAACAAGTGTTCATCTCTTTCTGCGCGCGCTCTCATCGCGCACTGTCCAGCGTCTTCTTCGAGAAGCATGTCACGCGGGGGACGGCGCATCAAATAAGCAGTGGCTCCAGGAGCGGTTCATCTCGCTCGTTCTGGACTTGTATGATATCCTTGGTGGCGTTCTGCGTGAGGTGTGTGCAAGTGCTGGTGCAAATGTGACAGGAGGACAGTCAACCCCCGTGCCGGCGCTCGTGGATAATGTATTGTCTCTCATCTACAAACGGACGCACTTCAACGCGCTCCGGGACGAGATTTCAGCGTTGCTTCTGGATCGACAGACGCCGAACGCTCTTTCCGATGCCTTGAATCACGCCTTCCACGTATTCTCAGCGCAAGCCCATGAGTCGATGTTGGTTTTGCGGCAGCAGCAAGACCCTCGACCAGAGCGTTGGAGCGACGAAAATGGAGACGCATCGCAGAACTTGTGGAACAATCGGTGGCTTCTGGATCCCGGGTCCGTGCGCTATAACGCCCTCGAAGTCGGGGCGAAGCACGACGTATGTGAGGCGTTAGACCTGATTGCTGTCGCGCAGTTCATTCGCGAGTTTGGTTGCATTGACATAACAGTAGAGAGGGGCATAATGTCGCTGCGAACGGCCCTCTCCTTCGACGGTGCCATGGCGATATCGCCCATGGAGCTAGTGCTTGACGGTCGTCTGGGTGGGTTTCATGTACTTCCAAGTGGCATCTCGACGGGGATTGCAGCGGCTGGAGGATGGTCTATCGGTGACTACCAGACCATGCCTTCGGACGATGGCCAGTGCTTGAACCCCCGCTTCTTCGCCTTCAAAGAGGAGGCCACGGGATCAAACACCCCCTCGGGCACCCCTGAGTCCACGTGGACAAGCACAACAAAGAGTCCAGGGACGATGGTGCGCCGGATCAGCCTGTCACTCGTCCTAGAACAGGATCTTGGCGCGGACGAATCTACGGACGCAGCCTACCCCAGGGATGTTTTCGTTGTTGTGCACGGAACCGTGTGCGGTTCGACCTACAGACGTCCAAGCTGTGGAGTGGAGCTTTGCAAGATGTCGAGCACAGACCGAAGTGTGGTCTGGAACACGTTAAAGTGGACGCCTGTAGTCGAAGTTCAGGCGGGCTACGTCGCAATCTGAGTGTACTGAAGTTAAAGGCTTTGTATCTATCACGTTGAATTGGCTGCTTCCTAGTTACTGTACACATGCTGATGCGTTGTGTCGTGTCAAGCGAAGAAGTCAAAAGAATGTCCACATGCTTGACACAAATCTCTCCTTGCGATCAAGATGGACCACAATGGAAAGGCTGATGAATGGACCTTTTAGGCGGCTGCAGCCAATTGCATAGGACCTCATAAAGTGAGAAGCACGTTGTAAGTTATACGTCTGCAGTGTGTGGACGATTCGCATCTTTACGGCCTTCTCCTACCTCAGTGTCAGGACTCAAACGAACCCAACCCGAGGCAGCGCAATATATCCTGTCTGCAACTTCCACAACGGAGCCCACTTGGCCTCTCTCCAGACTGCTGCTCGGTTCACAGTTGAAGTTTCCGACAGTTTGAGTCCTTGCATTCGCTCCGTGACTGACGTGCTTGCAGGTGTGTAACCTGAGCTGTACACAGTTCCACACACGAAAGCGAACATATCTCCGGAGTCACCAATGCCGACATCTTCCTCCAGCTTGATCGACAAATTAACCCGGCGCATCTGCACCTCGTCGTGACTATTGCCCCGCGATACGTGGCGGTCAGCACCGCGCGCATATGCACTCGTCTTGACGTCGGCAAAGATGAAGAAGTCCACATTAAGCGCATGCGCATCTTCCGAAATAGTAGCCGTATAGTCACCGAGAGAACACCCTCCGGCTGCCGAGACCATGGACGATATGCCACTAGGGAGTGCACGAAACACGCGCAGTCTACCGTCAAGAACCAACGTCATCGGAGTTGCTGTTGCACCGCCTGAAATGGAGTACGCGGATTGCAGCGACAAACTCGACCTGTCGTCTGCAATGGTGATGTCAACACAGCCGAACTCATAGACAAGCTGCGCGAAATCGGCTAAGCTCAGAGCGTTTCTTGCTGTGCCGGACGCGACGTGAGCTATTTGCAAAGAGCCAGGCTCCAACAACCACCGCTGATTCCATTCCGGGTCATTGTGTCCTGGTCTTGCCGCGAGAGGCTGTTGCTGCGCGTATTTTTTCGTATGCTGCATGTTTATCGGCACAATCATCGCCTCGCGCGCCAGAGCGACAAACGTCTGGAAAGCACAATTCAACGCCTCAGACAGGGAGCCTACCGGTTCCTGGCTTAGAAGCAAGGTCGAGACCTCTACTCGCAACGCAGAGAAGCGTGACAGGCTGTAGACGAGTGACAACACGTCATCCACTAGCGCGGGCAGCAATAAGGCTTGATTTCCTCGTAGCCTATGGACCATATCCGCTGTCACCTCTCCCAACACGTCACCAAGCGCGTCGTATAGATCCGACAACAGCAACACAAATCGCTCTTGAAGCTGCGGCTTACTGGTCGCGTTACTCTGCATCATGCACGCAGACAATAGAAGCCGCTGGATAGTACACGACGAGAGTGCGCGCAAAAAAAGATGCGCAGCCACTCGAATGACGCGACTCAAAGGCGCCTTGGGGACTGAACCTGAACCTGAAACGTCCGCTCCATCCTTAAACGTTTCCCCGAGAAACAAGCGCACCACATCCTCGAATTCTTTACTGGAGATTGGTTTTGGCTCGCGCAGTGCAGCTGCTGCACGCAGCCAAAAGGGTCGAACACTTTTGTCCATTGCATCGGCATCGAATCCAAGATCACCCACCGACAGACTCTGAATAAATCGCCACAGTATAAGAAGGTGCTGCCCTTTGTCTCGAAAGCCGCGGGTGCGTGCGCTTGGCCCCAGCTGCCACAAATAGTGGGGATCTTCGCTAGCTCCAAGATTGACAGCAGCCCCATCTCGATGCCGATAAGACTTGAGGCGTAACGCATGTTGATGCCTTTCCTCTTGGTGCTGCTTGGACAGAATGGGCCAAGTCTGGAACTGCATTTGCTGAGAAGTTGATGTCATTGTGCTCGCGCGTCACGAGTCGCCTGGCTTCTCCCTCGTCTCCTACCGGCGGTCTGGTAACAACGCCAGCGATGCCGGGTGCGATCTACCGGCGATAGATGTAGAAGCGTCGGGTAGCGACTTTGCTGCCGTCGACGTCGACACTCGTCACGTGGTCTCTCCAGCATCAAATGATATGGAAATTGATTCGCATTCTCCTGAACTGATGCGACTGCACCCCGACGTATACGAAACCAAGCGGGCGCGTACACACAATCATACTGGGACTGGGTTCCGGTAACTTGGCAGACGTAGACGACCAAATGGTGCGTCATTTCTCGCTGTGTCCGGGTGACGCTGCTGTCGTAGGTGTAGAGCCACTTGGGGTACCGGTGGTTGTTCAGCACGTACAGCGTTGCGTTCTCCAGATGACGTAACATGACAAAACCCACAATACTCTTAACACCCTGAGTCCCTCTAGCTACTGGACCAGATACAGCAGCCAAACCTTTGAGTTCTGCTTCGCGTCTCCTTCTCTGTCTGCTCTGATCCAAGTCGTCTGCTTTGCCTTCCGGTTCCCAGAGGGGAGGAGACTCTCCGGCAGCGACACGATCTCGCCTAGACGCAGCTTCCGCTCGTTGGCGTCGTCCTGGGCCGGAGCTTCGGCTAAGTTCGACGGCCACAGCGGGACGACTCGGGACGGCTCGAATCGAGCGCACACGAGCAGCCCGGCAGGAGGCAGCTCCGAGTTGAACGTCACCATCACGTGGATGCTGGTGCCGCAGTAGCAGCGCTGGACATGCTCTGGACAGCAATGTGGGAAGCAGCGCAGGAGCTGGAGCACGAGAGTCCGTCTTAGTAGGTGGATGACGAGAGACTAAAAGCCACTTATATAGTGCTACACAGCGACGTACTTTGACGCCGCGCTCCCTGTTGCTCCTTTTTGGTTAGAATATATTAGCAGCTTCTGTGTCAGAAATTATGTGTGCCCCCTCGTCTACAAAGACGACTCGGTCCTACCTCGCGTAGTAGCGTCGGAAGAGCGGGTGGTCGTCTTCGCTGCAGCTGATGCGCATAAAGCGACACGACACCACGCGGACCATGGACTTGGGTTGTTCTGGGGTCGGATCCTCTCTCTCTCTCTTTCTCTCTCTCGGTGGGATCTAGACGGGGACTGGGCTCCGATCCAACTGAACCGCTGAGGGAGGAGAGATCCCGTGACTCGACTCGAGGGACACAGACGGAATAAAACTGCCGGCCATCCCACTCGCCTTTGAAGACCGGTGGGCCACAACCTGCTGGACGCCCGGTTAGGGCTTGCAAAGTCTCTTGTAGAGAGGTTCCAAATTCGTGGTCCTTTTTTGTTTCGAGTTTTGGGTGTACTGAGTAACAAAACAGATCACAGTACGATGATAATACACACTCTAGGAGTTGAATCACCGTAAGACACGTGGTATACACGACACACCTCTTTATAGGGACAACGCGTTTCGGACCAAAAGCTCAAGCTCTTTCTGCTGGCTGCTAGCGCGTGGTCTTCCTGGCAGGTGTTCGCCCTCTTTACCGACGTGCAGGACACGCAACAATACTCGTACTCACATCGGAACGGAGCTGCGGCCGAGTAGAGTAAGTTTCCACCGTGTTGAAGTAGGTTCTTTCCTCCTCTCAACTTCTGGGATGCAGACACTGCAGAACTCAAGGATCGACTGATTACAGCAGGCTTTTAATCGCTGCAGGGAGGGCTGGAAATCAACATAAGGAAGCGCTACAGTGCACTGAATAGGAAGATTGTTGCCAAGGTTGAATTGCTCAGCGGTTGAGTCGGGAGAAGAGTGAGAAAGGAGACGAGCCCCAGCCAACGCGTCTCTTTCCACTGAATTGTATCGAACGACTTGCTCCCGTACGCTTTTATCGTTGTTTTAGTTTCTAGCAGTGCGAGATGTTTCGGAACGAAGTCTCAGGGCATCAGCGCAGTATCTCTCAAGAAACCACCTCAACGAGTGGATGCGTACGTCACCCAGTGGCAGTACAAGAACCCAGTGGCAGTACAAGAAGAAATACCCAGTCGCCATGTGTGTGTGTGGACATGTCGTTTTGGCACGTACGAACGCGTGAAGCTTTGAGGCTCGATATCTCCACAACCTGTGAATTGTCTGACCTGACTGGCCGAGTTTCCCAAATCTCATTCAGGCTCGAGACCGAGAGCTGCGGTAAGCTGCACACGAGGTGCTCTCTGAGGTATTTTTGCAGTTATCAAGATAATCTAAAAGATGATAACTGATTTTTATTTTAGCCAGGAAAAACGAGAAACCGGGCGTCAAACTGACAAGTCCACGGGTTGCAATCTTCGTGGTATTCTCAAGACTTGGAAGCTCCAAGTTCCAAGATGGAACTCGCAAGCGCGGCTTCGAATTAAGAGAGATAAAGGCCAAAATACTGAGGTGGCAAGACATTCACTGCGAAATCCAGAGGCTTACATTTGCTTATTGCGGCACAGATACTATTACTCTACTTCGGTTTCTCTGCCACAGCCAGCGAACGGCAGTGGAGCCACTTCTCTCAGCTTCTAAGCGGCGTGCCGTCCTGGGAGCCGAGCAGCAGACCAGAGAGCAAATAATACCAGGACGAAGATCATCCAAAGGCTCGGACGAGCAGCAGTAGGCAGGTAACTCGTGTAGGTAATGTGGAGGTGAATCCCTCACTGACGAAAGAAATCGTGACTCCTCACACGCTTGCCAGCCGAGCATTGATTTTCAAGTGCAATGCCCAAACTGAACAAACAATCCTAGATAATATCGTGATCGAGATAGGGTTTAGTATTATGTTTTTTTCGGCAGCACATATTCGCTCGTGATCAGGGGTAAAGCGGTGCATACAAGGTTCCAGCGAGACAAGCATCGGACCTCTGCAGCCTATCCAAGCTTACTAAGATATATGTATTTCGGACGCTAATCTGTAGTTGATCCGGATGAGTGTCGTCTATATTGACCAATCACATCCGATTCCACTATCCAGCGAGTTTCCCAACTATTTTTTTGGAATTTCTGTCAGATACAAATTGTAAGTGAACACATTGCATTATTCGTATTTGACCACCGGCTCCAAACACGATACTGTTGGGAGTTGTGATGCTTCGCACAGACCTCACCCAAAAGGAGAAGCGGTAACTGGTAAAAAAGCACATGCGCGAGCCAAAGTCACGCAAAACGAGCTGAAAGAGGGGTGCCCTATTCACTTCCAACCCCGCGCAGGCAACAATCTCGGATCTGAAGTGCTCCGCCGAGATCCTCAGTGCCGTGGTGAGCGATGAACACAAAACCAATTACACCGTCACCTATCCTGGTCTCGACGAGGCACTGAAGCTCTGGATGTTCCACACATCATGCCAACCGGGTTCTCGTATCCATTCAAATCCAAGCCCGTATGCTCTTCGTCAAAATTGATCATGTCTAATATAGCTCACATCTGGTCCTAGCACTCATCACTTATCATAACTGGGAGGGAATATCAAGTGCGTCGCCTTACATGTAGTATCGGAAACTGCTTACAGATATCCGGGGTGTAACAGGGTAAGAAGTACAGTCACTAGCGTACACTATAGAAAGAGGAAGCTCGCGATAGTAGAACCAAGTGTCAGGTTTGGGGCAAATTTAACTGATTATTTATGGAACGGGAGCGGGGGCTCCCGTCCTCTTTGTAAACCACCCAAATCTAAGTTGATGCCCGATTGGTTGAAATGTGTCTGGCTCCCCACTTTCACCCAATCAGGTAATGACAACAGTGCACACGCTAGCCGTGTGCACTGTACGTACTTTTATGCATGAAGCCATGTGGCTCCTACCTACCTATGTACTCTGTCTACCTACCTACGTAACCGTAACCAGCCCGTTACATCACCCCCCCCCTTTCAAAGTTGCACTCACCCACGGTGAGTGCTGTCGCAACGAGGAAGTGATTGAAAGAGAAGAACGGGGCAACGGGCGCACGCAGCGGAGGCACTGGGTGCTCATTCTGCAATCCATGACGTCGTCGGGACCGCCCGGCAACGTTCAGCCGAGTGGGGCGCTTTGCAAGGGCATCAATGCCTTCACGAGCGCGCGAGGCAAATGCAGGCCGAAGGAAACATGGCGCTACGATCGGTGGCTCTCGTAGCGGACGACGTGGCTGTTGAAACGTCCATGTCAATACTCCTGGAGGCGTGATCGTCATCGCTTTCGTCGCGGCTCTTCGCGCCGCGACTGTTCGCTGGAACTTCATCGCTGGTGCTGGTCGTAATGGCGTCGTCGTAGCCCAGGTACTCGTATCGCGGATACTCGTGAGCGATGACCAAAATCATGGTCGTCTTCCAAGCTGCCGTCGTCGGATACCAGTGCGAGTGTGGCCTCGTACTCCTTGATGACGTCAGGAATGTCCTCCATCAGACGTCCGCTGGCGGGAACCCAAGCCAGCGGACCCGATAGTACCTTTCGGTCGCACGCGCCCGACTGGACGTCGACGCCGTGCCCATCGCGCGAGTCCTGCGTGTATCATGCTCCACGATGCGCTCGGCAATCCAGCGCCGAGCGCCTGACGCATCAACAAGCGGGGGCGGACCATCTCGGCGAAAGGTCGCCTCGTTGAGGCGGAGCGTGGCTTCAGAGCCACGACTCTGAAGGGTCGCCGGTTTCGGCAGTTTCGACGACTGTCGTCCCCCCGCCGTTCCGAATCGACACATCGCTCGGAGCACCTGACGATCTAGCCGTATCAGCGGATGGTGCCGGAGACCGATCAGGCGAGGAGCGACGCGATGCAGGCTCAGATCCATGCTGAATCTGCGCGCAAGTGGGCTGCGGCTGCGGAGGCTGCGACTCGGTTGGAGCAGGGACGTCGCGAGGTGATGGGGCGGATCCGTCGTCTGGAGAGGCCCGTCTGCGGGGGATCACACTCGGCACCGCCCTCTCGTGAGGAGCGAGGGCTCGGGCCGACGCGGCGTCAGCGTAGTC
>JAHQIV010000062.1:29762-40588 GCA_030463285.1 Phytophthora europaea | reverse complement strand
ACCCGTCCACCGCACACGCTTGTTGCTCGAGGACCCGCCAGGCGCACGTGCTCGCTTCCAGGACCCCCCCAGCGAACGCGCTCGGCGCTCGCTGTCAGGCGTTGATCCCTGTGTGTGGTATGACTCTTAGTAAAACCAAGAAAAGAAGACACGTTAGCGACCAAGTCCGATTTAGGTGCTTAGGGACAGGTAGGTGAAATGAACATCAATGTACCTGATAAATTCATTGGTGAATCGCGTCTTCTCGTTTCGTCTGACGATTTCGGTCGAAAGCTCTACAAACTCCCTCGCGTCTACAAGAACATTCCTGAAAGCAATGATCGCTACATGTTCGGCGGTTTTTCTGGGAAGACGGTGATTTCCACTGATGGATCGGCGCTACTGTTTCGAAACGCCTGCAAAGATGCGACTGGCTTCAGAGGAAAGACAACGATCCCGGATAACGTGGATCACCTGCTCCAAGCGTTGGCCACGACGGTGTCGTGCAGTTCATTCACGACGGCGTACGTGAGAACTGGGATGATGGTAAACCGTCACCGCCGAATAAGTATACCGGTGCCGAATCAGACGGGTACTATTCCAAGATACAGTTCAAGAAGGACAAGATTTTCAACTACAAAACGGAGTACTGGACTGGCTCCAGGCGGGGAACCGCGAGTCACCGGTTCGCATGGACCATGGTCGGGTTGTCCCGTACATCCCGCCGTGTGCGAAAAATTGTTTTAAGATCTAGGTTTTCTTCCCTCAAGAACCTACGGAGCCGTTCAAGTGGCAAAACAAAGAGGAATCCTTCAATCGGATGCTGGACGCTACGACGACAGGGGTGCTGATTCAACAATCAGGCGACGTCGTATACTTGAACAACCTGATTCACCACTCCGTATTGCTCAACTTCGTACCGGGCACAGCGGAAGAAGACCAATGGGGCGGGATATTCGGGGATGTGATCGTGCGAGCGGCGGACAAGATCGACTCGTACATGTATGTGACCATGGCTGCTTCTGGATCACGACGCAGGTCGAAAGACGCGTGGCGGTCATTAATCTGTTATGGGTAGAATGTGCGATGTCGGGGAGAAGGCGTTGTGAGCTGGAGGCAGCCTCGTGGCTGTTGGCGAGTTTTTTTTACCCAATATCAGTGCTGGGGCGCAGTGTGACATGGTGTCGTACTTTTTCCATAACAAAAAAAGTACACCTAAGAAATGTAGAGCTCAGTTAAAATCACATAGTGTCACATTTCATTGATATCCAAAATTAAGACAAACCATCGAAAGCTCCCTGCCAAAATCCAAGTTTTGGCTTACGAGTAAAGATGAATATATCGTAGCGGCTGCATAATAGCCTTCGTCTCTTACCTGCTTCGCCCGACTATCCAAAGTCGCCAACAGTGCTCGCTGCTTCGTATCACTGACGTGGTAGGTCATTGTCAAAGCTCGCAGCATATCCGTTAAGAAGCGCAAAGCGGGTACATAGAGACGCGCAACACCGCAGGTGCGGAGAAAATAACTACCGGAGTCGAGATCGTGACTTCAGGAACTTTCTGCTTTTGGACCTTCACTCGTTTCGCGGTAGACCGTAAACATTCCTGACACTCTTCGCTACAGTGCTCTACCTCGTCCGCCACCTCCCGGTCGTTCACGCGTCGTCAAGCGACGCGTCCGCGTCCTCGTCGTCAGTCCCACCTCGTCCATGCGCTGCTTCTTCTCGGCAGAACTCGGCTCCTCCAGAAGCAATAGTTCGTCCTCCTGCCCTGCAATAAATTAGCTATCCAGTCAGTAAGACGGCACGTAAATTCTCGCACTAAAAATATTCCGTCCGCACCATGTGCAGCAGCTGCGCCGCCTTGGCCATCGCGCGCCCAAACTACGTCTTCTTCTTGCCCCACTTGCTCCTGGAGCTGTCCACGACCGCGTGCTCGTAGACCTGGTAGTGCGCCTTGAAGCTAGCGAAAGCCGTGCATCTTGACCCACACCACGTCGAAGTCGCCGAACTTCTCCCTTACCAGCGCCTCGTGGCGCACACGCGTCGCCTCCAACACCGCGGCATCCCGCACCCGGAGGCACCATTTTCTGCCCTGCCTCAAGTTCGAGTTGACTCGGCTGTTTTGTGTGTGATACAGACACAGATTGGGGGGTCGTACTTAGTGGTATGCATATCACTTGTCTATGCGACTTGAACCCTTTCCGACCCAGAATGGCACATTTTTCGACCAAAGTAGCGCGGCGATCACTCGCAATTTATTTTGGGCGGAAAAGTGTTTTTTTTCAGGCAAAGTCGTATACCGGTAAAACGTTCCCAAGCAAATCCGTTTGTTAAGCCCTGTTTGCTGGTCCTTAGTCACTCTCCTGGTCCCGTTATCTGCAGGCGCTACGCACCTGCGGCTGTCTATGTCCGACTAGCGGCGTGCAGTGGCGTCGCTGGCGGTTCCTTAGTCTAGTGGTGTCTGGTTTGTGTTCCTTGTTGCTAATTCCGCAACGAGGCCACATGCCAGCGACATCTTACATCTTGAAGTGTTATTGGTCAGAAGCTAGGAAATCACAGGACTCCACGTGGAGGTACCGTCGAACTCCAGGTTGGAGCATCTAATCGAGTATATTTATGCACTTGGTGCAAGTGCTAAATTTGTGGTGTTGATCTTGATTTCTGCAGGTGTTTTTGGTATTTTCTCACCTCCCCCCGGCTCGTCAGACCGGTAGGGATAGCCCCCTCATCTGATGTTGCCCTCCGCTTTTACTCTATTATGTATTCCGGCCAAATTTGCCAAACCTGGCCGGTTCATTGACATGGGCTGAAACCGCCAGATCCGATTCTCTAGTTGTTGGGTAATCGCCGAGATGGGTTGAGACGGCGTCATTACTGTCCTTTTTCGTACTTAATGGAATACTTAGTGAATTCAAGCGCTTTCACGGTCTCGGGTGATTGGCGGTCCATTTGGAATCCGTCGGTTCAATCAATCGGCCCCATAAGCTTCGACTATCCATAGAACTTTCAATACTTGAAGTAGGGTCAGTCAATGGCGCATTCATCACAACTAATAACCTCGGAGACTATGTATAAACTCGTGCTCTTTCAATTTCTTATAAAACATCTGTTACTGCATGTACCTGAGAAATGGTATACAGAGTACGACTGCGCTTTTGAGGCAAATCACTGTTCTTATGGATTGCGCATCCAATTCGCGCCGGAAAGCTCCACGTCCAAGAGACAAGGTCAAAACCATACAGCGTGTGGTGCATAGCATACATCGCCAGTGTTGTGCACGACACATGGCTGTTTTATGACGTCACTGTTACACAATAAATACATAACACAAATGATTGGGGGCCTGACGAAAACTGCCGCGCGTGCTTCAGTTTTAGGATTGCACCAAGCTGGACAGGAACCATACGAGCTACTCAAGACACGCCCACTCGGAGCGTTACGACGGAGCTGACATCTACGTGGCCTCAGCGGTATAGACAGCGGTCAGTACCAGGACGAAGAATGCAACAGCGTGCTCGGCATACTAAGGTATGTCACTATGTTGGTTTGACTTGTTGCAGACGTATGCGGTCTGTTGACTAACAACTATGAATGTAGCACCTTTTGGATTATATAGATATCGTAGATAGTGTGTTGAACGAATCAGTGACCACGAGAGCGTTTAAGTAAATGTGTTTGCAGTGTATTTAAGGTGGTGTCATCATCGTTATTCGGATCCGTATTTTGTGCTGGTCAGAATGGGTGTGCGATAACTGTAAGCCTTCGGGCGTGGTGTGCGAAACTCTATTGGCTCTTACTGAGGTGTGCAATTCATGATAGCCTTACGGCGTGGTGTGTGGAACCTATTTGACTTGACTTAACCACGTAATGTGGGTGTGTACAAATGAATATAGACTGCAACAGACTAGCAAAAGAATAACCATTAATTATATTGTATTCGTTCCGAGTTAATGGCCATGGTTACCTGGCTGTACTAGCAAGCTCCTACAAACGGCGCGCACATCGCTCGGCCTTCATGCGACCCTGCAGTTCTGCAACTTGAGTACGCCTGACATTCTGTGCAATTTGCTAAGTAGGTTCCCAATCCACTTGGACATCTAGCTCCCCGTCAGCAAAGCGCTGTTGAAGTAGCGAACGGTAGTTGTCCTCGAAGCCAATTTGAGCAGACAAAACTGCTCGGTGAGTTGGTGTGCGAGACGACGCGGGTCTGCGGGACTGATGTGGACATTGAGAAGTAGCAGGTACCGTAGCAGGTAGCTCCGGCGTTGAAGGCCTGGTCCTGCCATTTGCAGACGGTGCCGCGATACGCTCCGGATCAGGAAGCCCCGGCATTGTCATTGAAGGCTCGATGGTCGGTGTGTTCATCGCCGGTGCGGGCAGTGGCGTTGATGAGCTTGTCGCCGCGATCGTTGTAGACTTGCTGGTGGTAGCCGTGGAAGTCGGCTGCTGAGCAGCCTCAGGATCCCGCGCTCAGCGACCGACGAATCACCCGCGACGTCGTGGAGCGCTATTTCGAGGGCCGGCCCGGTCGGAGTCCGCAATAGATCATACGATTTCAGACGCGGTGTTTGGTGTTTTCCAACGGCAATGTAGTTTGGCGATGACATCTATATTTGTGAAATGGCGATATTACGGTGCCCAGAGAAGTAGTACTTTGTCTGTTTTCCACCTCCAAAAATGTCAACACTTTCGTGCAGCAGGCTCGCGGTCAATGCCGCATCGTCCTCACAGTCAGGTAGAATTCGATCTTGATCAATTATGGCAGAAATATAGCACAATCGACGTCATTTGGGCTTTGCCTTGACAACAGTGAGATTGGTTGGGTCGTACAGCAAATCTTCATCATGTGAGTAGTTACGATGTATGCGGTTTTCGTCGAGATAGTCAGTGTGACGCTGGTCTGCTTCCTCGCTGGCTATCAGCACCACGTAGTTATCACGCTTTACCATATTTTCGGCCGGCATAGCGTATTAAGAGATGCCGCTTTGACATCCATTTGGTGCATTTAAACACCGAGTAAGGCTGAATCTTGAGGAGAAGTGGAAGTACTTCCACACTGATACCATGCGTGCCGTAAAACATGGATTCAATGCTACATACGGATCCAGTGCAAGATACGCTCACCCCTGCCGAGCTGATGGATGCACTATATCCGTCTTCTCGAGTCAACCAAAGAACGGATCCGGTGTCGCTACCCGAGCCGGTATACACTGCTTTCGAACCCGCGCACGAAGCAGATTGGTGGCAGCCGCAGCAACCCTCGCTAGAGAGACGGGCGTTAGTACTGCCGATGGCTCGCACCGTTCAGTTAAGTAGCACACGCGACGGAGAAATACATAGGCCTCTTGCAGGGGTCTTTGCAGGCAGGCGAGAGTGGCGAGAAGCGGCAACCTAGGTATAGCTAAGTCGAAGACTGACAAGCGACTCTAGTGGAGCAACGCTATGGTGGGAGAACTGCTGCGCCTGCGTTATAAGGACGATGAAGTAAGAAGCCGCAAGATCAAGACAGCTCTTGTGTGGCAGATCTTCGCCAGCAAGCTGCCGCAAGCGTTGGCGTTAGTCATCTCTCGGGATTAGGTACGTACGCTTTCAAAATTATTTGGAGCAAATCATGTATTCCTGGAGCAGGAATGGCAAAAGTATCGAAAGCGTGAATTTTATCAAAAGAAAGAGATAGAGTTGAAGCATATGGCAACAATCCTTTGTCTCTCAAGGAGGTTGATGAACAACTATGCAGTATTCTTACCGATGTTTTTCGACGAAAAAGGCCTGAATGATGAAATTCTGCTCGATACAAACACATGCCCCGACGAGAACAATTCGGTAGAAAGTGAGGAAAAGCCAGCAGCAGCAGCACCTCCAGGGAAGCTAGCACAGTTGTGCAGCTCGTCCAGGCCATGGCGAGCGGTATGACTGCAATTGCAACGGCAATGGGTAACCGACCCGCGAAGGACATGCACTTCCAAGCACTTGGAAAGGCCATGGAGCAGCAGGCGCGTGCTCTCTAAGCCAAGCAGCAGGAAACCCGGCGCTCTCAAGAGCTCCAGCTGCAGCTTATGCAACGTCTGCTAGACATTACACTCAAGACCGAAGACTTAGAAGACCTAGAGAGACCACTTCCCATTTGCAGGGAAACCAAAGCGCGACGATCTCGCTGATGCATATATTAATGAATGACAATACAAACGCAGGTTTAAGCAGCTCTCGATAGTGGCAAATAAGTTTGGCTAACTGAATTTCGCTCGTTGCCACTAGTTGGGGAATCTAGGTCGTTCTTCGAAACAGAGGAGGTCTGTGTCTCCCACAACGACAGAGTCGTCTAAAACAATTAGCAGATTGTGAAGCACCACACAGATCACGATTACCTTGCAAATACGCGACGACGTATTCTGCTCTAGCTTCCCTAGTTGCCCCTTAGACGATTCTTGACGCGTCCGAACGCACACTCAACTACAATTCGAGTACGAGAATGCAATTGGTTGTACAACCGCTTGTGTGGATCTCCTACTGCCTCACTTTCTGAAAATGGCGACATCAAATGCGACCATATCTTGTATCCAGCATCCACTAGTATATGCTTACGCAAGATGTCAGTACATAAATTGTAAAAATGTAAAATCTAAATTGTGGGAACTGCAAAGGCGTGCTCACTTGCCTTTTGTACACGCCAGAACTGTTCCACAGCGACTGTTCGTTGTTGGAGCCCGCTTGAATGGATAAGGACCTGAAGTAGCCACGATTGTCCACAATGGCCTGACATTGACCACCGGAAAGCTTTTCCGGCAATACCAACACTAAAAAAGCGAGGCCGAGGAATTCTCACCAGCGTGCCGTCGACAGCTCCAACGACGTCAGGAAACCCTGCAATTTTCTCGAAGCCATGCGCGATACCCGGAAGCCCGCTCGGCTGCCCCATCACTACTTACGTAGATGCTATACTACTTAGCACATCTAGTGTATCGTTAATATACACTACTACGCGAGGCGTTGAAATCCCAAGTATAGACCCAGCGGAATCCATCGTGCATCATTGGGCTAAGTAGATGATAGTCAGAGCTACTCTCTTGATCAGTCGCGGGTGGCTATTTGCCGAAGGCTCGCGTCGCGCACAAGCTTATAAACCTGAACAAAAAGATGCCTTGTCCATCCGAAGATTCTTGTGGAACCAGTTGGTACGTGATGCCTGGATAGCTTGCTCAAACGTAGAGGTTCCAGATGATGGGGCGCAAATGCTGGGCTTGTCGATCGCTGCGATGGAGGCGCACGAACACGCAATAGCTACTACAACAATGATGACTTCTGGCTCATTGTCCATGACACAGGTGTGCTGTGGCTGGCAGAGCATTTTTCGGTATTCTGAAAAATGGTCTTTTGGAACATGAACCAGTCCAATTGATACAGTTTACCGTTTTCTATCGGCCAATCAAATCCCTAGAATATTAGCCCTCAGAATGTGTGCTGGCACTTGATCAAGGGCCTTACAGACAACGACGAATTAAACAGGCATCGAACCCAATAGTAAAAGTACTGACAGAAAAGCCGGCACCGTCCAGAGAAAAATATATCATTGGTAACAATGATACATTCAGTAACAATAAAAATCAAGTATCCGGATATTTCACAAAAACGTTGCTTTGATTCAAATGCTAATATCAGGATACTGTGGAATACCTTTTTTAAAGCTACAAATGTTCATCTGCTCGGAGATGGCACCTTAGAAGACGACTGTTGCGCGAACTACACGAATTCGTTTCTCCTTGGCCAAGCCACTGATGATGCCAGACCAATTCGTTCGCATCTTTGCTTCAAGCGGTCCTATCAACGTCCAGCGGCTGACACATAGCCGTACAGTAGCGTTCGCAACTTCAGCCACGACCCGTGTCCTTTATCCGAAATATGGCACTTGGAATTGTCCAGAAGAAGGAATACGGGTTTGTCTAGCTTCACCTTTGGAGCTTGCTCACGTAGAACCTTCAGCACACAGCGTCCATCCAAGCGCTCTCTTGGTCCGTGTAGAAGTGTTCGTCTCGATAGTCCGAGAACTCGCTGGCCTCAATACGATCACCAGGCATTCCACGCACGAAAAACAGAAGAAGCAGTTGTTCTGTGTAATCCAATAATAAACCAGTTAATTACAATAACAAAATCAATTTAGGCACTACGATACGAGACCTAACAGTCAGATGAATCGCCTGGGATGCCGTCATGCGTCCAACAGGTCTGGAAGTGCTTGCCAGTCGTTAGGGGTTGCGGCGTCCTCTCCCTGCCCAACTGCGCGACGGGAGCATTTCGGAGTTGATCGCTGTGTGGTCGATATTGTACATGCCCTCCGGTCCATAAGCGCTGTACGTAGCCCAGTAGTCCAACGCAAACGCGGCAGGGGTCTGCTCCAGGTAGTCCGTGCTTGCTTCACCGTTCGGGGCTTCTGCGACGTAAAGTCATGGCTGAGGACAGTCATATTGCTAGTTATAACTTTAAAAACATTAACATTTCAGATAATTAACACGGATTATCGTTTACCAAGGCGCTCACACATGAGCTGCAGCGTCAGTAGACCGCCCTTCTTGCCCTCCATGTATCCCGTCACAGACGGGTTCAATCGCCCATATGTGCTACATCATGCTCCGCGTAGTAAGGGCCTAAAGTATACCAGAAACAGAAGAAAGTCCTCAGAAAAGAGTATCCGTTACAAACTAATTGCGAGGTCTTATCTGTTCAGCTCGACGCTTCTCCTTCTCCTTCATAAAGGTAACGATGGCAAGAACGACAAGAAACGTCTCCTAGCGCCTCTGCTCCTTCGGTGTGTTGGAGGTGGCGTGGTCAGTGAAGCTAAAAATGACAGCTTGTTGGCTTGTTGAGACTACCCGTGGGCAAGGCCGCGAGCGCACAGCAACTCGCGAGCCACCACCTCCTCTCCGACTACTTGCATTCGGCGCACAGCATCGCGCATCTCGCGCGCGGTGTAGCTGCGCTGCTTCGGGCTTGGTTCATCATCCTCCTTTTTAGAAAATGAGGTGTTATTAACCCCCCCCGGATATGTTTTGGTCTTATCGTATAGGAGGATTCCCCGAACTCCGGGGCAAATATGTCAATATCATTCAAAGCACTACCCATCAATCTAGCGAGCAGACTTAGCCACCATCACCGTCAGCAGTCTTGCTTTTTCGGTCGCCGCAGCAGCCCCCCCCCCCCCCCGTACTCGCGGCAAAAACTTCGCTGCTGTGGCGCCGAAGAAGCTAGACTCTTCTCAGTAAGACATTAAAATCGGATACACACAACTACTCGCAACCATCTGCGCCGCTCACTACTAGTCGTCGACGACATCCTCATGCAATCGTAGGCACCTGTAGCGGTATGTGCATTTGAGCTTCTTTTTATTATAGTGAGCGATCTCATCAGTAGCAGTGTTACTAGCATACAGCACTTCAGAATTTTTGCTTAAGTCGGTTTATCACACTGCACCACAAAACACACTCACGAAATAGAGGTTCAAAGGCATCATCGTACCTAACGTTTTCCCATCATCTCTGGAATCGTATATCATACTCAAATTGTTTGCTATGCCAACGCAAAAACCTCTATATTGTCGTCGATTTCGAGCAAGCATGCGATTTTTGAGATTATTAAACGTTTTTACTTGAAGTTTGTATATTTTGGTTTCGTGTGTGCCACGTATAGTGTGCCCCGAATTAATCCTGTTCGGTCTGTACGTACACTTCGTAACCGAAGGCACTACCAGTATAAAATGCTTTAAGAGTTAACTATGAATGCGACTTTGTAAAGCTAGCTTTTACGTTGCCGATTTATCTGCCGTTGTCTCTAAACGTTGTACTAGTGTAGCAACTAGTGTATTGTTTTTGTTTGTATACATGTTGGCTACTTTTTACGAGTGTAGCATTCAATCCGTGTTTACGGTAAATATCTTGTTGTAGTCAAGGCCGGGTTGCTGAAGGAAACCTTTGTTTAGTTGTCGTGCTTTGAATTAGCCGATCTCGCCTGTACCGGTATTCTTCACACAAGATGATGACGCCACCCAAAGGTGATCGAAGGACATCTTGTGTGATAGGTAGCTAAACTATATTGAACTATTCCTCAGTACTTCTGAGGTGGTGCGCGTTTGTTAAAGCTGACCGGGAGTGATCAGTGTCGTGGAAGTGCAGCTAGTTGACTGGTGTCAAGGCCCACCGTTCAAGAGTCTAAAAGAAAAGAACGGCTATATATATTGTGTGTAAATATGTATTGATTTTTGTTATCTTGGCTGTGGAGCTTCGTACCGGTCTGCTTTATTAACCCTTTCGCGAGCCACCCGGCTAAACTATAGTATACAAATCGAAGTCAATATTTCTTAAAGGAGGCATTTTGCTACCTTTAAGGTATGTGATGGGCAGCTTTTAAAAATTCCATTTAGGATTTGTAGTTACTTCTATGAAAAAGTGCCGTGGTTCTGTACTTTTCATTTACGACTATGAAAATAATGGCATGACTCTGTGCTTGAAGTCGCTTAAAGGAGGCATTTTGCTTCCTTTAACGTGGTTACATACGGGTACTTCACTTGAAGAACGGTTAAAGGAAGCAAAATACCTCCTTTCATCGCGAAAGGGTTAAAAAAGGACCGATGTTGGTGCCTCCCACGGTGCATCTCTCGTTTCGAAGGCAAACAATGTTAGATTGACACAAGGAGCACACGCTACCTGGACGCATTATGTTTAAGTGTTCCGAGTCCTTTCAGACTCTAGAACGAGTCCAACGCGGCCAAATGGCGTTCACCTGCCTCACCACCCTGATATTGCGGGGGAAACATACGGTTAGACGACCTCCTGAAGCATGTTATATTAAAGACATTTG
>JAHQIV010000062.1:0-29752 GCA_030463285.1 Phytophthora europaea | reverse complement strand
CCCCCCCCCCGTCGTCAATAAGCAGCATTGCGGCACAATAAAAAGCGCATTGGGTTCAATTTGTCTCAAGTATGTTCTACGAATATTACGTGTGGCTACATACTGCCGACTTCCACATTTTCTTTGAAGCCCCCCCCCAATGTCAATATTGATTCGGGACAGAGCGAATTGTGTTCAAATCATACTTAGCTTCAATGACTTATACAACTGAATGTGGCGTATTTCATTTTACGGTTGCTCAAACCTCTTCTTCTTTAGTTTATTTGACTATTTAAACGACATCCAAGTAATCAATTTAATGCGGTTTCCCACGGGATTTGGTTGGCACCAAGAATGAGTGCATCCAGGTCCCTATTACAGCTCAATTTTACCCAAATCATCTACACAGCATGCACCGCTTCTCGGTAATCGCTTTTGATCTTGGTAGTTCTGGATTTATCCCGGACTTGGTTTGGATAGCACGTACTCGCTGGTAACCTCCCCATCTTTGTCGTAATTGGGGGTGGTAAGGCTACCAGTGTACTCACCAATCACACAGCCAACGGGAATGTACTCTATAGCGCGGACTTCATATCCGAATTCAGTCACCACTAGCTCTAGCTCACGCAGCTAATACGAACGGTTTATACATCGCCTATTGCACGAGCAGTTTGAAGGAAAGGTGACTTGTGCGCTTGATGAAGAAATGAAATGTGAGTTCATTAACGCTTACTTCGCTACTAGATCTCCTCGCTGTCCTCCTCCGTTCTCCTTGTTGTTTACTTGTGGTCCAGCGTTTGATTGTGCGTTGTGTGCTCGCAAACTGTCGTGTCGTCTCGGGTGGAGTGCGCGGTTGTCAAGCGCTGCATTGTGGTCCTATCCGGCTACATCGGCATGCTTTCAACACTTCTCCACGATGCCAGCGGGATCACTTCAAGCCACATGCAGCGCGCAGAGTGAGGATGCAAGGCGCAGGGAGAGGTTTAGTGAGGAGATCCGCAATCATAGCCTCCGTACCAATGTAAGTAGGTCCAACGATCTTGTTGGCAGTGTAGTCTCGGAGAAACTTAAGGCGAATGTCAACGTGTTTCGATCATCCAGAGCTTGTCTCGTTCTCGATTTGCTTGATCGCTGCTTGACGGTCCATGAACAGAGTCAAGGGAAGTTTCAGCTGCATGACGATTTAACTCAAAAGCTTCTCCAATCCCAGAAGCTCTTGGCCACCGCATGATGCAGCCACGAACTCTGCTTCTGCCGTGGAGAGCGCGACAGCACTCTGTTTCTTACAGGCCCATCCAACAATCATGCCATTCACGCTGAAAACTGCACCGCTGATGGACTTCCGGTCCAGGTTATCACCAGCGAAATCTGCATCTGTGTACCAAATCAGATAGATCGGCAAATTCGGCGCCTGATCTTCGTTCATGTGCAGCTTCAACGTGACAGACCCAGCCAAATATCGCCCGATCCTCTTCGCCAATTTCCAGTCTTGCATGGTGGGTGCATGAGTGCGACGGGTAGCGCGATGCACGGCAAACACTATGTCGGGGCGTGTGCACCTCGCAATCCAAAGCAAACTTCTAACCAGTGACTGAAAATGCTTCTTCGTGGGTGCTCATGGGTCCGTTTGCACGGGTGACTCTGGGAGCAGTTGATCATCGCCGACAGGATCTTCTTGCCCAATCGGACACCGCACTGCGTGAGCTTGAGCAAATCCATTTTTCTCTAGTAGTTCCTTGATTGTGTGTTCCTGATCAACGATGTAGCCGGTTTTATCGTCGAAATCAACTCGAACTCCAACAAACATCGCCGATGATCCCAAGTCTTTTAGCGATAGAACTTGCATCTCCGTGAAGAATTTATCAACACGCCCAGTCGAGATGCCCGTAACCAGGAGATCATCTATGCAAGTGCCCACCAGGGTAGTTCCACCCGCATCAAATCTCCTCCTTTCACCATATCTCATCCTTTCGCCATACCGCTGCTCAAGCGAGGCAACGCGTTATCACGGTCAGCTTTGGCCTGCTTCCACGACTTACGGCGCGTGCGGGTAGATCGACTCAGGACCGGTTCGGGGGGTAGCGGGGGTCTCAGGAGTGTTCGGACCGGGTCCACCAGGTCGGGTAGCAGTTTCGAGCTGGAGATCAGGGGAGGTCATGGGCGGGGTGGCCAAGTTGGTGACGTGTTGAGTGACGATTAAAATCCGTTCGGTCGATAAGTAGACCCGATATCCTTTGGTACGTTGGCCCTTCCCGATGATGCGGCCGACCGCGGCCCGCGTCTTCAGCGTTTGTTTCTTTTGGTCACGCCGCACAGTGCACGTTGTTTCAAATGCAACGACATCATGAAGGCTCGAAATTATGCCAGTGAGAACTTAAAGTGGCGATTGTCGGCCTGAGCTCGCCCTAGTCGGAGTGCGGTTCAGGATGTAGGTAGCATACTCTGCTGCATCACACCAGAAGACGGGCGCCAATCCAGACTCGAAAATCATGCACCGCACCATGTTGAAAATGGTACGATGCATGCGTTCTGCTTTTGCGTTCGAGGCTTGATTAGAAGCTTCACTGACTTGACGGGCGACACGATTTTGCTGGCAGAACAATTCGACTGTCCGATATTCTCCACCGCCGTCAGTGCGAAGGACGTATACCTTGCAGAAAAACATATTCTCGAAAAAGGCTAAGTCGCCGAACTTTCTGGCGGCTTCGTCTTTTGTCTTCGATACGAAGACCCGACAGTAACTGCTGCGATTATCAACGAAGTTGACGATGTAGCGGTTTCCGCTGCGATCTCGCGGAGTCAGAGACCCTTTCAAGTCGCTGCAGATGACGCCTCCCACGATGGCTATTGGCGCGTGCTCCCCGCTGTATTTTTTCGACTGCTTATGCTTGGTTTGTTTGCCTTTCGCACATGTAACACACACCGTTCAAGTGTGATCGGTAATGACGATGCCGGAAAGAGGATCACGCGCAATGCGCTCAACAGTATCAAGTCCCAAATGGCCAAATCGTTGGTGAAGACCCATGCGAGTATCGCGATGGACGTCATTCTCTGGTGCTGTGTCCGAAAGGGCAGCCAAAGCGAGCATCTCCACGGCCGGGGTAGCCTGCCGTAGTGCAGTGAGTTTGGCCACAAGCACGTCATTGGCGAAAGTGACTTCAAATACGATCTGCTTGCCATGCGCGATTGCCACGTGTCCGTTGACTTCAGTGAGAGCGCATCCACGCTTCGCGATCTTGCCGAGAGATAGCAGATTGTGTGCGAGTGACGGAGCGTAGTCGACATCGACCACTGTAATAGTCGTCGCTGTGCCATTCACTTCGCCTCGGAATGTGACCGAGACGACCTTCGTCACTGATAGCGCGTTCCCGTTTGGCTGGGTCAGTGAATCAATGTCCGCATCTTTCACGTGACGTAGAACACTGACATCATTGACAAGGTGACGACTGGCACCACTATCGACAATCCAGGTCGGGTCACGGGGCTTAGTCGTCGTTGCAGCTAGGGCCCAGTCTGCGCGTTTGTCTCCCCCTTGCTTGGGGTTTCTAGGCCTCTTAGGCTCCGGGCAAGCTCGAGCAATATGTCCGGGCTTCTTGCAGTTGTAGCATTGACGAGTATCAGTGACGGCACCGACGACATCTTTCCCTGCTATTTTTCGGTCAAACGCTCCGGTATCAAATGGTTGTGCGAATTGCACCAATTCTTGAGCATGCATCATGAGATCCTGCCGTTGTTCATTGTACCGGCCGAGTAGTGTGGGGCTGAATCTGGGCGACGCATGACGAACAATGTTATGAAGTACCATCGCGGGCGAAGCATCCGTGGCTCTCATTAGCGCAATCAGGTACATGAAGTGGTCAATCCAAGACCGCAAGGAATCTTTGGCCGTGGTGAACATCACGGCAGCGTCCTCCATCGACAGGCGCACTGTGAAGGTTGCGTTCATCTGCTCGAGAGCATAGAACAGAAAAGGGCTGATCGTCCACCAAGTGTTAGCCTGCTCACGAAAGAACCGACCAGCTTTTCCAGTGAGGTGCTGATCTAGCTTGTTCAATTTCACTTCGTCAGGCCATCTGAATCCACAGGCACGTTCAGCCATGTCAATCTGACCGATGGACATTAATGTCCATTGCTCGAATCCAGCTCCAAGCCCCCTTTACGTCTCGCGTCCAACAAAATCCCGAACACTCAGCTTTGCCTGACCGTAACTCGGGTAACCATAAGGTACGTCTCCTCCATGCGCTGGTAGGGCTTAACCGCCCACTTGCTGCGGTGGTGCTGGAGCATTGCCTTGATCAGCCGTTCTAACTGGAGGTGGGTGATGCTCTTGGTAATGCGGCTGAGGCGCTCCTCCGTACAAATTGCCCCGCGTAAATGCGCCGGGTGTCTGCACGGGTCGCTGACCGCCAATACCTAGCTCATCCAGTTGCATTCGTTGCATGCCAAGACTTCCATGCTCGATAGCCTGGCGAAAAATGCTGCCACGCCTTGGGTACTCGTCGGGTGAGATAGCACCTGGGCGTGGCTTCGCCGCTCTCCCAATTGCGTCGATACGGGTCGTAAGCAATCTACCCGCCGCGAGCAAAGCTGCTGCCGCAACTTGACTTTCCGATTCTTCTTGAGCACCCCTGCCCCTTTCGCGAGCAGGTGCTTCAGTCGGTGGCACTTGCGCTGCCGCTGGCTGGACTTGGTGTTCTTCTCTATCGCTTGGGCTCATAACCTGAAGGAAAAGCGACTTGTGCGCTTGATGAAGAAATAAAAAGTGAGTTCATTAATACTTACTTCGCTACTAGATCTCCTAGCTGTCCTCCTCTGTTCTCGTTGTTTACGTGTGGCCCAGCGCGCTTGATTGTGCGTTGTGTGCTCGCAAACTGTCGTGTCATCTCGGGTGGAGCGCGCGGTTGTCAAGCGCTGCATTGTGGTCCTATCCGGCTGCATCGGCATGCTTTCAACACAGTTAACTAGTGTACAGTTCACGTCTGCTTCGGCATTGCTGCATACATAGAGGAAGCAGTCTCGCGCGCAGTTACATAAATTCAAGTCGCCGTAGTCAAGAACCCGTACGTGCTGTGGAATATTACACTCAGCGATTTGTCGTGATCCGTCCGACCAGAACTCATTACGAGAGCCCAGCAGAAGTTTGCTTGCCACTAGTGATGCATGTGTAGCTGTAGGATTAGGCGTGTCATTTTAACTCGCTGCCAGGGCCTGTTCGATTAATGGATTATACTTGTGTGGAACCCAAACGCTTAAAATCCTTCAAGTAAGCCATTCGCATTGCGGATAGGATTTCGGAGGTGCTTGTAGCGGGCCTGAAGCGTTTGGGTGGTGCTAAATGGATTCGTCTTTTTATTGTTGTGTGTCCTGTCGTTGTCGCGGTAGTATTGTATGCCCTCGTTCTTGCTAGCTTATGATTTTGTGGCCTTGCTTTTCTTACTGGATGGATGGAGTAGCGGGATCTGGCTTCAGCTCCATGTAACCGTAGGAGTAGAAATAACGATTTTCTGATAGTGGTCGATTGCTGTGGGGAGTCAACGCAGGCAGAAACAGTGACCATGTGCTATTTCTGCCTGTGGCAGAGCTGCGAAGCCCAGTTCACTTGTTTCAACCAACGGATCAACGCTATGCCTGCCTGCTGAAGAAGTGCGAACGACTATGCGCTTCTGCTGCTGCCCCTGCCACGTTAGCAACATGTTCACCATTGAGTGGGTGTGCTTTGTGTGGTCGTTTTGAGATATTCAGGGCTTACATAGGACTGTTAACATTTTCTCCTATCATACGTCTATTCGCCGACACGGGAGAGCTGTCTTTCCGCATTGAGTTCAACCACAACTAAATAACTTTCTCAGTATTTTTTGAAAAATAGTTGCATCACCACTCTTGCAAAAGTTTTGTTAGTATCCTTTATCGTCGCCACTCATCTCTTGAACGAAGCTGACTCAACTCGGGTTTATCAACTGCTATATATGACCGTAGGGGCGACATTTAATGGATATATATCGGTAGTTGCAAAATAAAATGGAAATCTATGCGATTTCGTATGCTTTACACTAAAATGAGCGTTCGCAACAACAGCGGCTGCCATAGGGGGTCAAAGTACTCATTAATTAGGATTTGCTTCGTATAAAAATGAGCCAGAGATGAGACCAAAATAAGGCCTCAGGAGACGCAACCTTAGGTCGAATAAATAGCCCTGCTTGTTTTACGTACGGTTCATGATTCAAACACATAACCTGGTTAGCAACCCGTTGTCGTGCCTATCATGCCATCGACCTTGATCAACAGTCCCGTCAGCCGGTCAATGAGACATGCGCAAAGGTTCAAGATTGCTCGAGCTGCAGGAACTTAGCCTCAACTTCCTGGGTGTCTTTAATATTTGTCCCGTCGACAGAGCTGATGTATTGATTTAAAAACAAGACTAATATTTAGCCAAAAATGATCCTACATAATGATTACTTTGAAACGTACACGTTGTTCACTGTCTATATTCAACGCTTTTTGCTCATTTATCGTTGATTTTTCGCTAAAGCTTTTAGTGGTGGATTTATGCTCAATCGGTGTGGGTGTGATGGAAAAGTGTATAAACGGGTCAACCATTCCGGCCAGCTATCCACTAAGCCCAGTAAATTCTCTCACTTCTGCTATCGTGGTCCGACCATATGCCAGGATTTGCTATGCCTATGTAAGGCCTTACAGTACGTGTCCTCTAAATGATCAACTCCGACGCGCAAATTATGATCTCATGTACTGCGACGCCGTCTCCATAGCTTGACATCAGACGCTTTGCTCCTTTCGTCTACACCATTAAAAACAATACCAGTGTATCGGAAACAGTTTTCTATATGACACAGTTTTCTATATTTGAGATTTAAAAATGGGAAATCTGAAGGAAAAAAACGTCAAATCGTACCGTACCTTGCAGTTCCCGCCACATTTCTTTGCTCCAATCGATTGCTTGCAGCTGATTTATAGCGTACGGCTCCTGCTGTATGGTCTTCACATCCGTTATCTTGTCGTATGCCCAGAGAAGTTGCTTAAGCCGGTAGTGGTGCTTAAACGAGGCGATGATTCCCAAGCTGGTCACGTTTGGAGGTAGAAATTCGACCCAAATATTAGTGCACATTAAATCTCCGATCTTATGAGACTTGTATAGAAGCAACAATATATGCCTCCTTTCTGAGCGCATTCTTCTATACAAGCTACATAGGCATTCTGGAAACATCTGTCATCCAGGCCTTTTCATTGGACCGATAGGAAAATCTAAGCTCTTCAGCTGAGCGCTTCTCGAAGCAACGGAGTTGTTTCGCAGGTCCTAGAAACAACGCTGGAAGCGCATCTGTACCGTCCGCGTTGACCGTGAGGGTGAGCGTAATGCATGTTTTCTTATTTTTGACACCCTGTGCATGTTTCGTACAAATGGGTCGAACCGGGGATATAGCGTAGCAGAGCCCCGTCTTGTTCATACCAGCGTGAGCAGGCACGACTTCTCCAGGGCGATTGCTGTTGCGAAGACGATGGCTGCGCTCAAACGCAGTGAGACAGCCGTCCGAAAATGTCAATTCCCACGCATCTCACAGCTCCCGCCGTATATCCGGTGCTTCCAGCGCTATCAGCTCGCGCGAGAGGCAAATGTTGTGGGCTTCAACATCCTGAATCCACCTCCATAGTCGCCTCTCCAGCGCCACCGACGTTATTTGTAGGGGCTTGCGCCGCTTGTCATCCTCGTACGCCTCGCTCATTATTTTAGCGGCGTTCTTGAGAATACCAGAGACAGTATTTTGAGCCAGTACACGCTTAAGCTTGTACCACTCCGTTCCGTTATATAGCACGGTACCACTCTTTTGGCTGTTCCGGAAAAATAGCACGCAAAAACAGCTTGATTTCAGTATAATTAAACAAAAAAATGGCCACTACCAATTCATCCAGATTGTAAAAACGGGCTTTGACCGAGGCCTTGTTACATACTTCTTGTCTTTTTCTCTCTTTTGGCATACACACGCCGTAATAATTGCCACATCAAAAGAACCGTATGATCGTTCTGCTTTTTTTTTAGCCCGAGAAAGTAAAAAACACCGGAAAACTCGTAAAACCTTGTTACGAAGTACCGGTATCGTGCTATAATAATGAAACAGAGTGGTAGGTTGCTTTCGCCCAAGCCATCAACTCGTATTGGGCATTCCGCAGCCTTCTTAATCAGACCTCGTTTCTGGAAGACTATCATCCAGGCCTCCATGATAAGATGTCTGCGTTGTTCAGCGCGAACTGTAAAATATTGAATAGTAAACGCAGCGCTTGCCGCGCTGCTGCAATCTGGCTCTGAGCTCGCTTAAATGAACGAGTTAAACCTTTCGCGACGACAGGATTCTTCAACGAAGTACTAGTAAATAGCGGCGTTACAGGAAGCCAAATACCTCACTTAAGCGAATTTAAGCACAGAGTCACACTATTGTTTTCATAATTGTAACAGAAACGAACAGAGTCAGATGTGTTTTTTCATTAAATTAACTACAAATCCCGAATGGAAGATTTGAAGGCTGCCCATCACAGGCCTTAACCCTTTCGTTTTTCCGAGCAATTTCTATACCAAGCTTTCCCTACTTTAATTGAGTCAAACGCGTAGAAACAGACGTTAGGTCCGGTTTTCTATAATTAGTTTTGACAGGATTTGGCGATATTATACAATTTATTAATCAGATTGCAGAGGTTATTTTGCTAACCATATCTAACGTCCGGTTCTGCAGCGCGAGCTGTGACTAGCTAAAAGGCTCACCAAACCTTGCGACCGGATGCAAATAAGCTGGGTCACGATCTTGTAGCCGTGTCACCTACAGTACACGCCTTACTGCCGTTATTGGGATAGGCTTCCCGAGCGCCGCCGCTACGCGGTGGTGGGTCTATGTTAAGTCCCAACCAATTACGCTCGCTGTTCCAGCTCGCTCCATTAGAGAGAATTGACATCTCGTCGAAGAAAGGTCTTCCAAATTGACCCGAGGCACGTTTTTGTCCGTATTACACGCGCCGTCGTAGATTGGGTCAAGATTGGCAAAATAATCGAGTGGACAAGCGTTATGACGGAAACGAGGATTTTGCCAAGCCGCTGGGGTGCAGGGGTAGCACAGCACGATCATGCAAGTTTCATTGCCGGAAATGCAGAAGTTGTAGTAGCGCAAGGCATATTTTCAGTTTCGACGGCTCCTGACACGCTCTTGATGCTGATCGACACGTCCATGCTGCATTGGTAAGGTTTGGTGGCTGCAACATCTTCGGGCGGGGTCTGGACGCGAAGCTGCGCTTCAACAAGTCCTGACCAGACGGATTTTGATCCATATGTCAACCTTAATCTCTGATAATTAGGAAAATGGTAATTAACGTTACAATCACTGATGTCAGTGGTTAGAAATGGCATTACTACACAGGCGGCACCCCCCAAGGCATGTTGCAGCTAGCAAACTAGTTCGTGGCACTCATTGAACGAATGTCTTCAACAAAAATATAATATACTGTTCACTCTCAGTTTTGCCGTCAGGAATAGCTCGTGTACTGCGCCAAGTGCTCAAGCGCAAGCCCGGCTACCCCAAGAGCCGTAAAACGAAGACATGCAGGAGATGCCACGTGACCTTCAGCACTTGCACGAAGTTGAAGGCCCACCAGTGGGTGCGGACCGAAGGCTGTTGCGGAGCAGGCTGCAAGGAGGAAGAAAGCCAGCTGCCTGTCGAGCAAGGTGCAGTACATTAAGAAGCAGCTCGGCAAGGTCGGCTGGTGGGAGGTGGTGGAGGAGGAGCCGAATGAAGAGACCAAGGAAAGCGAGGACGTGGCCATGGAGGATACGCCCTCTCGACGTGCAGTTTGGGTCACCGACCCTTTTAATTTGCAGCGAGTAAAGGCGCTCGCTAGCTTTGACTGGGCGGACGTCATTGACCTGTGTTAGCACTGAACACATTCAGTGCGGACGTTAGTAATAGGTTGATAGTATTAATTCAGAATGCTATCTCGAAACTATTTCCCTACAAATACAGCTACCTGTTTCGAGCCTGATTCGAGTCAGATCTCACTAACTTCGCGTTGGTCCAGTCAGCTGAACTCCGGTCAGGTTTGCACCTGAAAGGTATAGTAAATACTCCGAAACAGGTCACAACCATATCAAATTGTAAGTTAACAGACGAAATAATACGATTGTCGAATAAGTCCCGTATAAAAGTGGGAGTATTATAGTGGGAGATCGTGTTTTTCTGATGAATAATTATTAAATCTGAAAACCGCATGGTTTTTATCCTGAATGGTTCTCTCAGATTGGGTTTTATAGCTGAACCTGAACTTGAAGTTATTGACAAGATGTAAACATGTATTGATGCAAGTATTTCTGGTCTCTTATCCCTTCTCAGCCAAAGTTACACTGTGTGTTCAGTTGCCGCCATTGGTTTTCTTGCGCTTGTGCTTCGGCTTTGGTCCTGGCTTGAGTCTCCGCTTGCCGAGCTCAGGTGGGTCTGACTGAATGGGGGGACACGAATCATCAGGCCCTTATCCAGAGTGACGTTGGTGGGCCACGGGCGGAATGCTGCCATGTACGTTTCGCGAAAGTGGCCGATTGACATACGCTTGGCATCGTACAGGGTGTCGAGAGCATTTCCTTCACTGAAGCTGTGACAGCATGGACGCATGGAAATCCCTTGTCTTGCCAGTTGCCGCATGTGCACTTACGTGCTGGAAGATCCACAAGTCGCTTAGGGTGAATGAAACCGGGATGCTTGGATTTACCCAGGAATATCATATTGTACGCGCCCTCCATACACGGCTTAACCTCGCACTGCTCGGCCGCAATGACTAGGCTCTTGCGCTCACTCGAAAGATGGGGTACCAACTCGGCACCCATTCTCTTGGCCAGGTAGTCCACTCCCATGTGCCGTTTGTCGGACACTAGCTCACAGAGTTTCCTGAAGTAGAGAGCAAAAGCGTCAAGCGGCTTGGCACTCCGACATTCGTTACCATCCCAGCTATTAGCTTGCTCTGCGAGGTTGGTCGTGGTTTCGCCGTAGGTGGTAAGCTTGAAGTGTATTTGGTACTTGTATTTAACCTCGTGCGTTTCGTCGATGCCGTTCAGGTACGCGACAGCAGCAGGTTTTGTCCGCTCGAGCTCTTTCTCGAAAACCTTGTAGTCGCTTCGGGCCATGTCGCTGATCAAACCTCGCTCCGTGCCCGAAAGGGATATACCCTTACAGTTGATGGGCCTTGCTATGAAGCTGCTAACCTAGCCATGGTAAATTAAATGGGTTTACTTCGCTCGAGTGTTGCGGTGCGCCAGTGCGACCCGCACATTGAAGGCTTCAGCGTCGCGTACGCAAACCGGGACAACGTCGGGGTGGAGTATTACACCTCACAGAAAGACATCCAGTTACGATGCGAGGAGTTTGCTCAAGCTTGTGGCTTCCAGTTGAAGGTGCAGCATTTTAGCTGCAAGGGCGAGGGCTCCGGCAATGCTAAGTACGTGTGCAAGCGGCTCAACGTCCAGCAGTTCTTCGACTAAGATGCGCCTGATGAAGATATTGAGTGCCCGTTTACCATCAACATGTGCGGGTTTGAGGGGTTCTGGAAGGTCTCTCGTGTCAACATTTGCCACAACCACATCAAGCTCGTGGGTTTTTCAAGTCGCCCAGTTGCCGAAGGCACCATCGCACGGCCCGTCAAAGACAAGAGAAACACCACCCAGAGCGTCAAAGAGCTGACGAGTTTGATCGAGATAGAAATGCTGTCTGTCTACGAATGGAAGTCTGAGCGCATGCCAGGTTCAGCCATATCGGAATTGCTGGTGAGCAAGGGATTTAAGGTCTCGCCGTCGTCGATATCCCGAATCAAGCAAGCAATCAACGAGAGCAACCACGTCGAGTGGCTTGTCAGTTACCAGAAGCTTGAAAGCTACTTGAAGTTGATGGCGAAGAAAACCCCTGGGTCGATTTGGCGCCTCGAGAAAGAGGGTGATGGGACGTTCAAGCGATCTTGTTTTCTACCAAGTATTGGCATTCGGGTCGCTCTCAACGCACGAAGGCGTTTTGGGGTGGATGGGGTTAACCTAGAGGGTGAAATGAATAACTACGGGGTTTTCTGATGGCGACTGCAAAAGACTTCAACAACCATATCCTGCCGTTCGCGTTTTCTCTCGTTCCGGTCGAAAATTTCGACAACTGGGTTTGGTTTCTGAAGGTGGTCAGAGAAGCGTTAGAGGAAGCTCAGCGCTTCACGGTTCTATCAGATCGCCAAAAGAGCCTTTTGTCGGCTGTCAGTGACGTTTTCCGGCTAACAGGACATCGATTTTGCCTTCGCCACATCAAAAGCAATTTCAGAAGACGGTTTTTTATCTTGGTAGAGTTTTTCTCGCTTGGCGTTTTGTAAAGTAGAGAATGAATCGAACTGTGATAGGGTCTGCGCACAGCAAGTTTACTTTCAGGAGCATACAAACCTCAAAGTAATACAAACTGTCAGATACCAATAGTGAAACCTATACAATATGATTGGATCCCCTGTCACGTGTCAGTTTATGACTGTCGCGCGGTGTACCGAGCTCTGTAGAGTGACATGTGCTTACACGGCATGTCACTAAGGTATGAATATAAAAAGCGATGCGAAGATACTACTTTAACCCTTTCGCGACCGAAGGGAGCATTATGCTTCCTTCGAGAGCCTTTTTAAAACACGGTGCGATTTGACCCTTCAGAAGGAGGCATAATGCCTCCATCTGTTTAACTACTCGCCGGTTTTGAGGCGACCCTTTACCAATATTGTATTTTGGCCAATCCTGATGCAACATTGGACCCCCTCGATGGCGGCATTTTGCTTCCGTCTGTACTTCAACCTCCTGCAGGGTCGAATGGCTACATGCTCGAAGGAGGCAAAATGCCTCCATCTATTTTCGAATTACTTGGATTTGTATAATATATAAAGTCTAAGTGTTCGCGAAAGGGTTAAAGAATTAGTAATATTGTCTTTCGAAACTACTATTAACAACCATTGCCTCTAAAGTTGACGCATTGCGTGGTGGCATTCGGACATAAAAGAATTCCGGATCAAATTTTGGTAAAACAGAAATAGGTACCCACGGTAGCCTCTTATCTTCAGAGGACAAAAAAAAACGTATAGGCTTAGACCCCACTTTCACGTACGAGCAGCATTGCCAAACCCAAGGGCATCTTGGTTAGCTTGCCAGGTTTCGGACGGAAGTGGCCGCTGCTCAATTGCTTAGATTCCGGGGTCATAGTTGGACATCCTAGCGGGAAGTGGTACCCTTCGACCTCAAAGCCTAAATACCCCTTCAAAGCCGGTACTACCCCCTCATATCCGGTAAAGAAGCCGCTCATTTGTGGTAGTGCCGCTGCCTGTTGGTCTGTGAAGCGGCTTTCGTTGTGGTGGAGGTGCCGCAGAAGTTGGTGCCGCCGCCTGTGGGTCTGTGAAGCGGCTTTCGTTGTGGGGGAGTGCGAGCCGATTAAGTGCGTGGCCGTGGAGTTCGTGTTCGTGGGTTTGTGGTTTTCGAGGTGCCGCAGAAGATTTGGTATTGGTACTTGGTGCTGTAAAATGGAGACTCCTCCAGTGATATCATGTGCTTGCAAGGTTATGCGGTGTCCAGTCTGTCAAAGATGTAGTAGGTGCGGTTGCAGTCATGATGGGGTGTCAATATCTAGCAAAACGGCAAGAAAACAGGAACAGCCAAAACGCAATCATCGAAGAAGCTACTTTTGATCGAGGAAGATATAATGACACCTCAACACGCAACTCGCGAAAATAACATGACATTTTTCAGTCCGCCTCCGTTGACACCACAACTACTTTTACCCCCATTTTGCCTGAAGTTTTACAAATGATGCGGGATGTAGGCTTGAGTGACTCCAAAATTACCGCTTACCGAAAGAACTGTGGCACACCAAAAGAACGGGCGTCCTCATCGCTGTGGGAAACAACTCGGACAGATTACTCCAAGCGGGAGAAAAATATTCAATCAGTGGTGGTAAATGTTTACTTACATCTCCTTGAATGCATTCAAGATCTGTGTGTGGAGAGGGCGCGGACCGCTCGCTCAATTTTTTAAGGCATGGCTTGGTGTTGACAAAGCTGCAACCACGGCTGCCGTTCACGAAGCACGGACGCAATATATTATTCCTGCAGCACGCGCAATGGCTCAATCTAAGATAGGATCACTGAACCACTGGTCGTTCGATCGATTTTGTGCAGTTCATATCCTGTGAAAGTAATAACCGACGTATCAAAAGATGTGACCGGGTTCTCTTTTAGTCGGTCATCACACGCACGAGGAAGGGAAGAGTTCGCAGTGTTGTTGCACGATGGAACTCTTGAAAGAGAAACAAGCAGCAGGTTAAAATACGATCCAATGGTTGTTGATGATGCTATAACATCGATTCTGTCTCGCGACAATGTGTCTAATCTATCATGGGGAACAAAATGAATCAAGTATGATGGCAGGGCTGTAGATGTTCCATCGATCAAGCGGCGAAGGCCAATTAGCGTCATGTTTGAAGCTTAAATCAAGTCAAAGCCGCTAAGTCAAATATCTGGTCGAAGCTACTATCGCATTTGCAATGTAATGACGCACGGAGAAGTTGAAGCCCGAAAGGCTGTAGATTATGTGACTGGATTCCTGGTTAACGACAATTTTGATTTGCTATCGCGGATTGTTGCTGACTTTTTACCATCGGATAGTTCTTCTCTGCAAGCTCAGTTCCAAGTATTGAAAGACTGGCTCAAGCACGGTACATTTGGTGAAGCAGCAGCGTCCTTGTTAGATCGTGATCAGACAACAGTGGCTCTGTGTCCACGCCATAGTTTGAAATTTGGACTATCAACAGTTGAGCCGGCCGAAGAGGAAAAACGTGCTATCACATGTAGTCTGTGCCTGCAAATGCATAAGCTCCTCTCATATATACGTGAACGACTCGAAGACAACCATGTCGAACCTCAAACCCTTATGGTCGTCAATGAATGCTATCACAAGCTGGATCTGTTTCTGGGGCATCGCGTTCGCGTTGTTAACCAACAACATGCGATGGCGCAACTATTTCAGGAAATGAACGAGCAATACGTTGTGAATGGCTACAGCAACGAAGCACTTGTAGTTATCGATTTCAAAATGAAAATGGACCCGATTTACTTTCGTGAAAAAACAGTTGACCATTATGGGAAGCGAGGGATGAGCTGGCACGGAGCTATGATAATATTTTGGTCGTTGGACGATACACAAGAAGGCAATAGGCATGAGCCTTTCGAGACGAAATGTACTTGGATCACATTACGTTTACCGATAATAAGCAAGACAAATATGCTGAACGTGCCCTCGTCGAAGCAGTGATGTTGTCTATAAAGCGTGATCTTCCTGACGTAAGAGCTATAACGGTTCAAAGCGATAATGCACGCGCCTACCAAAACGCGTTGGTAATGTTAATGCTTCCACTAATTGGTGCCGCAAACGGAATCAAAGTATCTCATTACCTTCACACGGAGACACAAGACGGCAAATCCGTTCTTGATGCTCGCTTTGCCAGGTCAACCGAGAAAGTTCGCTCGTGGGTGAAGCAAGAACACAACGCTGCAACTCCGACGCAATTAGTTGCAACATTAACGTCCGATGGTGGAGTTCCAAATAGTGCTGTTCAGCTAGTTGACTACAACCGAACCGCTGTCGAAGAAATTGGTCTCATGGCATCGAAAGTCGCGTCCAAATTTACGAGAATAGTTGGAAGAGTTAATGACGTTTTGTATGATATGCCACCTACACACTTTCAGCGGGTGGATGAGATGCCATCGTATCGTGTAAGAGCTTACCATTACTCGGGAATGAGCCCCTGTTTTGAGATGGATATAAACATTTCAGCTGGTATGTGCCGACGAGTAAATTCTCACTTGACAACCCTGAAAGAATCAGTCCTGGACTGCAGTGACGAAAAAGCTGCAGTTACATCAGAAGTGGGAGATGATCAAGATGATATCGACGACTTTAATGAAACGGTGTATCTTGATAATTGTGGAGGGGAAGACAAAAATACTGACGAACATGAAGAGGGAGATGATGATATAGATGAAGAAGACGAAATGATTAACGAGTTGATTTTCCCTGATCATACAACAGGCCCCATTACAGGTATTCGGATTACGACTGCTGCACAAATTCGTCGCCGTCAGCGCAAATGGGTAGCCAGAGGTGTAAATTTAACGACATTGCCAAGTTCAAACACAACAGTTTATCATTCACTACGAAAGAATATAGTGTCACGCGCGAAGAAGGCACTCATTGACATGCACGCCGCTGACCAGCTAGAAGTTTTTGCTTCCTCCACGTTGCCAGATCAGATGATGACGATTTGCACAGATCTCCCGCCGATGCTTGTTCGAGCACCTATTCCAATGGTTTGTTCTAGATGGGCTCAGCGTCAACAGCGAGGTGAGACGTATGGTGCTTGCTACATCAATTCTTACCGTACAGATGTAAAAGAAATGTTCGACCAAGGAGAAAACAACGAGTCAGCAAAGATGGGCCCCGCTAAAATGCTAGAATCACTTCTAGCACGATATCCAAGACGATATACTCTACCAAGCGAAAACGACATTCGGGCTGAAATATCAAAGCTGGTAAGAAGTAACCAGACACCCCCAACCAGTTACCATCTCAACTGACCAAGCAGCAAGAAGCCTGCAAGGAAACGAAGCACACGCTGAACCTCCCGCTAAAAGACAAAAGACCAGGATCGCACCCATCCACTCGGCATTTATCGAAAACCGGGTGGTTCAAAACCCGTCATCGAAACCAAAATCGTTACTGAAAACTGTTCGACAAGCGTTTCCTGAGCCCGAACTTACCGATTCATCAATCTACAACAGAATCCAATACTTGGAGCGGCACAATTCCTCGACCTCGCTGAGTAACTCCGCTGTCGACTTCACATCGTCGTCAGCTTCCTCCTTCTCTTCATACTCTTCATCACTTCCTTGGCCGCGAGCATCGTCGTCTTCAAACTGGGGACGGCGGGCCGTGTCCACATCCACGTCTACAGCCCGCTGACTTGCCGAGTTCGGAGTTCCGGCCCGGGATCCTCCAGCAGTCGCCGGACTTCCCCGACTTGGCGGCGGTGACGATCCCTTGGCCGTCTTGCTCACTTGTTTTCTCGAAACTTGGTTACTTGGTACCTGCGATAATACGCACACCCTGTTCCCGGGTCGCGGCACCAATTGTGGTATAGCAGAACACACAAAATTAGTCCGTGCCACTGACACAACAATCGCCGAGCTAGTCGGCGCTTATTGGCCTGCGCTAGGTTGTCCCCAGCGGTTCAGCCCTTCCGGGACAGTAGTGGCGATTCTCGCCGAAACCAGGCAACCAAGCCAGTCAATTCTTCCGAAAGTTAGCTGAGCTCACTGACTTCGTTCCACAAAACCCTATGCCCTCCACCAAAGGATGGACGACGGCGCGCGAGCGCTTTTACAGGTCACCGAGAGCAAAGGCTTCTCGGCTGGAAGAGTTACGGCACCCCGGCTGACGGGCGTACCGGCTCGCTGGACTCAGCGATACTTGCACTACGCACTCGGCGAACCTTGCCCTCCCCGGGCCGACTTAGTCTCTTGGCGCTACCTGTCAACACCCTACAAGCTATGCCTCTCGTGTGCTGACGGCAGAAATAATCCAGCCACACAGGGACTTACCGGAGAGTGTACGCTTGTCTTGGACTTAGAAAACTCTACTCTGTTGGTTTGATATATCTTTCCGAAGAGCCGCTTGGGCTCTATCTGCTGTTTCTTATAGTCATATACAAATATCTAATGAAATGAGGGAGTTTTGGATCTCAGCCGACCCCTCGCGGGGCCTCTTCGTAACCACCGTAAGATTTTCGCCGACCCTCCGATCACGGGCGAGATAGCACCGTGGATGCTCTCAATCTAAAACACTCAACCGCTTTCAGGTTAAGGCCGTAGACCGCTCTCACTCTGAGACAGCGCCTCCTTGCTTGAGTCATCAGCTGTTGGTATTGCGCCACATGTGGGTCACCGAATTTACGGAGTGGCACTACACCATAAATGCAAAGCGAGGAATTGAGAAATCGGTCGAGAATGGATCACCTGGAGAAGACAGCGCGTATGAACCAAGCAGCTCGGAGGATAGTGGCTCGGACGATGTGGATAATTCTGGTCGGGAACCCTCAAATCGGTTTCTCAGGAAGCGCATTCCGAAAGATGATACACTTGTAGTATGGACCGATCTCGAAAACCAAACCCATCCTCGAACGCTGCACGTTTACCCTGCGAATTTGGATAGTTTGCAATCTGACGCTTCATTGACCCAAACGGCGTTGGATTATTTCATCTATCGCTATATGGATGAATATGATCACTTATCCGACCATACTTGATTTTAGTATGAGTCACAGTGGCTCGCCAAAGGCCAATCACCGATTTTTATTCAAAAATAGCGAATCACATGGCATCTAGAAATTGGTTTTGCCCAATCATAATGTACAGGTTAGGTAGGTCCTCTGAGGGCCTTAAAAAATATGTGAATCGCCATTCAAACACTAAGGGTAAGGCATATCACTTGCATATTTACAACTTATCCGACCACTTCGCCAAGGATGTGCTTGGACGAGCTCAAGCCTGGCAACACTAAGCGTGCCAAAGACACTGCAATAAGTGCCTTTATGGCATTTGTTAAATGCGAACATGTAGAGTTTGACTATGTTAAGCGATTGTGACGAGGCGCGCTCGGCTGCCGGGTCTCTCTCACACCCACTGTGATGGGCCATGATTGGTGGGAAAGTGGCCAGCTGTTGGTGCAACATCCTGAAACCGCCCGGCTCGTCCCGCCAAGACTACTGTCGGTGCTGAGCTTCAATCCTGCTCATCAGCCGAGAGTCGAGCCGTTTCCGCGATCAGGAGGAGCCCCCTTCTCTGAGTCTACCTGCGGTATTCTGAGTTCTGGGACATTCAGCGGAATGACTGCCAAGCTCCTGGCGGCTCAGAAGTTCACCCCCAGATTCGAAGTGGTCCAGCTGTGGAGGACACTCTGAGATCGAACGGGACTCAGAGATGGTTCGCTGAATCTTGGGAGGCTCAGCTTAATGGAGATAGACACCTGGAGACATTACAGGTTCCGATCCGGTGGAGGCTTAGAGGCTCAGAGTGAAGTGGGCGATGGGGTGTTGGAGACAGTCGCTGCGAAAGGGCGGTCATCAAGTGATTGCTTACCGCAAATCAGCTTTGACACACGGTCGCACCCATATGAGGCACTGTCGCATCCACGTGACGCGCACCCCACAGCCAATCACAGGCACGGAAAGTGGTGTAATCAAGAGCTTGCTGAGATGTAATCAGGAGCTTGCTGACCACCACGCGCGACTTCAACAAAGCCCGACCAATCACCACGCCGAGTTTCAAGTGTAGGCGCTGCGCGCCGTTGGTTTGCGAGCCACTATCACATTGAAGCGCCGCTCGACACAAGCCTGCAGGCCGCTCGCAAGACGATCTTTCCACCGCTGTTTTTGGGTGCTCTCCGAAGGAAGCTGTACACCCCACCCCACCCTTGATAGGTCTTTGTTTGCATGTGTAAAGTATTATTCAGAATCGAATTTGCCCCGAAGGCCGCAAGCGTTAGTATGTTCTTGTGGAAAAGGGTGTCTGAGGAGACTCCAACAAAACTCAAGCCCCATTTAGACTATTTGGGTGTATCTCGGTGTGAGGGGGTGCCTATTTGGCTATTTGATTTCATTACACGTCGGCAGGTCGAACTAGGCGGCTGTACCCAGCGTGTATTTCATATTTTCGGGTAGAAGGTGATCTACTATGACGTTTCGGCAGAACGGCACCTGAGATAGTGGTTCTCAGTGCTGTTGGGTGAATTTCGGGTGGCGCTGAGCCTGGGATAGTGGTTCTCAGCTCGGCCGTTTCGTCTACGTCAAGACGTGGTGCGCGGAAGTCCCAGGGCGCAGAGGCGAGAACCCTGAATGAAGACAGGCTGAACCCGAGCCAACTCTCGGAGCCACCCTAGGTCGGGGGGCGAGTGAAGACCTGTGTACGCGGCTCTCCGCTGGTGCCGCTCGGAGGAAATGAAAAAGCAAGGAAGACCAGGTCTGTGGTCTTGGAGGAAACCGACAAGTTGTCTGTGGAGTGTATTGGGGAGTATCGTGTCTACATTTGGAAAACCCGGGGCAGATTGGGTCAAGACACATGCAGACGAAGGCCTGTTGAGCGGGGAGCCGGCTTCGTTTGGAGACTTCTGGAGACGACTGGGCTAGGAACAAGGTTGGCGTGGCTGACTGACGTCAGGGCCCAAAGCGTATCCCCAGCAAGAACCGTCAAGGGGATCGCAAGGGAGGCGCACACGCCGCGTCGGGCCAAGATTTCGAGCTTAGAGGCGTCGGCCGAGTCTTCTTCGAGTCCAGCTGAGGTTTATCAGCTGAGACTCTAAGACTCTGAGCCCCTCTGAGTGTAGACTTAAGGTTTGGCGATTCAAGTTTGATCAAGGTATATTCTGGAAGCTGGGAAGTTGCCCGCACCTCACCACACGATGCATGGAACAAGACGCTACAGGTAAATGTTTTGTGTCTGTATTATATATGTTTGGAATGTATCTTGCATTTAACGCGGGTAAGAAGGGTAAAACACTTGCCCGCAACACCGCTATACAATATTTCAGGCAAAGCAAAACGTGGCTGTTTGAGCTCTTCCCTGTGCAACAACACATTGTCGAAGCAAAGTTGCTTAGCATGGGAAAGACACTTGACAGCTTCTGTATGAAAAGAGATGGAAAGGTAGTCAACAAAGCACCACCGTGTTCAAAGAGTGACTTAAAAAAGACGATGTTGTATTTGTATAAGAATGCATGCTCTTCTAGTGACTACCATGACGCTGCGTTGCTGTGTCTGCTGTGGTACCTTTTTGGGTGAGCGTCGGGCATGTCGCTCGTCCGCAAGCAGAACCTCCGCCGTGCTTCGTACGCTTCATCCGCATGAAGACGCCGGAGGAGCAGGGGCTGTAGCTGTTCCCGGAAGCAGACTTCGTTACCTGTCCACTCCACGCAGTCGCCATGGCGCTCATCACCCAGACCGCCCCGTCCGTCGCTCTGATTGACAACTTGCCGGAGATCTCGGTCGAGGCTGCTGTCACGCTGATGACGGTGGCACCGCTGGTGGAGGTGCTGGACAACCCCGAAGAGTTTACCGCGCTTGCCGCCGCCGCTCCGAAGCCCGTCGCTGCAACACCAAAGACCGCTGCTTCCGTTCCGACGGTTTACTCCCACGTCAACCGCCTGCTTGATCGCGTCGTGCCCCCAGCTGGAGTCGTAGATGCGCACACCTCGCATTCATTCTGACGGAGTGGTGCGCAGCATGTAAACGGCTGCCATGGGCTGACACATCGCTGGATCTTCGACCGAGGCGCCTGGAACGTGAGCACAACGAACAAGGGCTTCAACTACATCGTCAACACAAGCAGAGAAGATCACAGGGTTAGCAAGGCACTCAGAGGCTACAACACGGAGGCCGAGGTGAAGGCGATGAACTTGAAGGCGTTCGACGCGGAGACGATGGGGAAGATCAATGCTGTTTAGCGCTCACTGTTCACGACCTGCTACAAGATGGAGAACTCCACATACAATCTGAGTCAACAAGTAGCCGATGTGCTCACAGCTTACCTCATCTTTCACTTCCCGCGGATGAAGGAGCTCCAAGCCGATGGTCTTGCTGTCAAGCGTATGGAGGCTGCTGCTGTTAACGCTGGAGCTTCGGTCGCCGAACTGCTCGTGTGGTCTTCGCACCTTGCTGTCTGTGGAAAAAGAAAAAACCAAGCCAAGCCAAGAAGAAACACCACCTCCGCCCAAGCAACAAAGCAACGAAAGCAAGATCATCGAGCATCAGAGCAGTGTGATTCACCAGTTAGTGCAGCACATCAAGCGCCAGGACGAGCGCATGGATAACCTAAAAGCTAAAATGGACGGAACCCCATCACAAGAAAAGAACAAGAAGCATCAGCAGGAACCAAGTGAGCAAGAAGACAAAGCCAAGCGCAGACGACGTCGGTGACTTTCCTTCACGCGACATGGCTCGCGTGGTACGCGCAGGAGCCACGCTGGATGGCAGGCGCGCCGAAGAGACATCGGTCGAACGCTAAGCAGCTCGTGGCCTTGATGAAGCAGTTGGTTGCTGACGACTTGAAGCTGAACCCAAGCACCGCTGACTATCGCGATCAAGTCTTGGCGCTCGGGAAGAAGGCGGGGGAAGCCGTGCTAGCGTTCCTCAACGCACGCGAGATCAAGTCGCGCGGCTCCACAGCTATCCGCTAGCATCTGCACGACCTGTACCTGAAGGGAGACCTGAACGACATGATCGCTCGGCATCTGCAACTGCGTCCATCTGCGATCCAGACCGCCAAGCTGCCCTCCAGTCCGTAGCATCTACAAAGCAGTAAGTAGTCCCGACTGCACAAGGAATCACATACATCTAAAGGCAAATACAACGTCTATTACATGTTTAGAACGATACAACGTAGAGAGAACCAGCAGCAATCAGAGCACAGATAACACAGGAGCTAGCACAGTACTGACGCCTTGCTTGGGAGGAACAGCATAGCGCACTTGACGGTAGCAAAACACGCGAAACCCCCACCCCAAATCCCCACCCACAAGAGAAGAAAGATAACGGCTGGAGTTGAACCAGCCACCTCGGAGAAATGCTCCGCGCTCATCCGCTGAGCTTCGTCGTCGTAGGTAGTGGCTGTGGTGGGAGGGGGGGGGGCGCTGGTACAAACTGGGCCACAGAGCGATGGTCGAGGCGAAGGCTGTCCTGCCTGGAGAGCCGCTTCGAGGTTCGCGCAGTAAGGCGTAAAAAATGTCGAGTGAGGCCAAGGCGGCATCTGTCGGCGATCTAGAACCCTGAGTTAAGATGTGGGTGGCTCGGAGCCATTTGTTCTATCTGCCACGATCTTATTGGCAGATAATCTACCTATAGGAGCTGCTGAGAGATGTGTGGCTATCCGAGAACCTAAATAGTGGACTTACGCTTTATTAGTGGACCCCGCCACGGAAATCTGGGGCTCATTGTTGATTTTGCACGGCCGAGAGCACATGGTTCTCGAGCCAAATTTTGATTGATTTCGTTTATCGCGTTTTTTTCAGCCCACAGACCGTTTCAGGCCGTTTCCTTGCGTCTATAAACAAGGCAGAATCGTACCTCTTTAGAACAGCCCATCCGGGTTTAGATCACCAAGCCCTAGTAGTACAGCCAACCGTAGACTATGTCTGTTTTGTGTGATCCTACATAATGTACGGTTTTGACTGGTACAGGTCGGAGAGGTCCTCTAGTCGGAGGATGCTTGGTATGGATAGAGCAGAAGGATCAGTACGGATGTATGGCTCGGAATTATATGTATTCATGGAGACGGCACGATTTACGCGAAACCTTGGACGTAAACGCCGATTATTCACTGAACTGAGCGCACTATTGGACTGGGCGTCCTACCAATATGTATTCCTGTCAGTATCGGGTTCGAACCATTGGAGCTTTCTGATAATTGAGAACCCCATGCACCCGGAGCCAACAAAAGTTTATCACGTCAACTCGATGAAAAATGATCACAGTTCGGCATATGCGTTTGCCGTTCTGGGATGGTTCCTACATGAGATTCACAAAACCAGGTCTGGAACGCCAGCACCGCTGGAATGGAGTACCTTCAGCTATCTTACTAAGCCCCAGCAATCGAACTGTGTCGATTGTGGACTTTACGTTCTCCACTACATGGATGTGATTTCGAAACACATAGCAACCGAGAAGCTGGATCAATAGAGGAGTAGTTGCCGGCGTGGGCAGCGGGGGGGGTCAATGCCAACAAGGCAGCGGCATATCACTCTAAAATGTATAGGACACTCTTACCAAAATGAATAAATCATAGCACTCAAAGGAGTAGAAACTGGAGCATACTAGCAGGCTGTGCTTCGTTTTAACATTGTGCAGGTCGCCGCAATGTTATGGTTTTCTTGCTACATGTAAATTACTTAGCGGACTAGTGTACCGCAATGTGTCAGCGCGGTAAGTACCGCAAAGTGTCAGTGAGGTACCGCAAAGTACCGCAATGTGTCAGTGCGGCAGTAGCGCACGAATTCGATGAAACGATTGACGCAAAATACCATTCTCATTTGTTGTTAATGTGGTCAATATTCGATAGCGCGATGTTATAAAATCTCGTGCACGACACATATTTGAACTCATACTCGCATAGCTTCAATCGGCCTCGCACGTCTTGGCAAAATCCAAGACCGTAGTTTCTTCTGTGAAAATCGTAGCGCTGGCGTGAAACGAAACACAGGAATGTCCGTGTGTTTGACGAGCTCTGGAATCCTGGGGCTGTTGCAGGATCGGGCTCGCAACACGATCCTCCTCTAAGACTTGTATGGCTTGGTCGATTGCCTCGACACCAGACTCCCGAGCCAACGTGCGAATCTTGTCTGCAACCGCGGCCACTAAACTGTAATTTGGCCGTAAATAACCTCGTTCGTCGGCACTACATCACCTCGTACCAATTTGGGCTCCAAGCTCCCAGACAGCTCTGGCGCCTCCGATTACTGGGGTACACTAAACCTCCTGTCTCCATGATTGACATCCACTTTCTTTTCTGCGTTTTGCCCAAAGCACCGCTTATTGAGTGTGTTGCAGAATAGGCTCGATCTTGATTGCTAGATTGACGACAAGGAAGTTGGCCGAGTCGCCACTTGTGGAATCGCGGCCGCTTTGGCATCGTCAGCTATTAAAGCTACATTCTTCGCTATCCAGCTCAAAGACCTCTTCTGTGTTCGGCGACAATTTTCACTGCCAGGCGAGTTGAATCACTGAGTGTTAGTGATAACGCGTTCTGTAGCTATGCTGCTATATCTTCCACCAGACTGAGAATTGGCCGCCTCCGGTTAAAAAATCTGTGCACACCACTTTGTACCAAACTGAGCTTCAAGGTCACGTACTGCCATACTATCACCGACGCCAACACACTACTCGTTCCACAGCTCGGGTACAGACTCTAGCCCCCTGCGCATTTTATAACGACGTGTGACGGGTAATTCAGGGTCTGCTGAAGACGACCGAGGCGGTGGCGACGAAGGTGCACAACCGGTCGTAGTTTCAGTTCCTGCTAACAATTTTACTTGCAGGGTAGCAGTGCCACCTTGGAGTGGGGCTAGCACACGCATCACATCCGCCAGATTCCCTTCAACAGCTTGAAGCGTAGAGCCGACTTGACCAATTTGACTTTTTAAATCAAGGTGAACACCGTCAAGCTTCGCATTAAGAACTGGTACAGCTGTCGGCAAACGCTCCTCAGCGGGGTCTTCGATATTACTGACAGTTTGCACTACTTCCCGCTTAAACTTCAAAAACGTTTAGGAAGCGAAAAATTCATGTTGCCAGATTGGATGCTTTGGTGTGACTTGCTGCAAAAACACCGCATCCTGTAGCAAGACCTTGCGGAGATATTGAAGTACCTCCAGAAATCCCCCGGTAGCAATTGACTGCTCAGCATTTCCTGAACTAGCGGTCTGCTGCCAAATCTCAACCTGAGGAAACACTACTGATTGTAAGTTTAACGGAGGATCAACAGCAGCTCGGGCGATGAAAACCTTCCACGACTCTGTTCAAATCCTCTAGGGTACGCATTGCTTCACGAGGGAGAGAGGCCAGGTAGCAATTCTCCATCGATTGGTTATTCCAGAGACCTAGGCGTCGGATCTGGGACTCACTAGCTCCGCATAGGTCAGCCATTCGAGATCCAGACCCGCGACCAACATGGGTTTTTGCTTTGCTCTGAACTCCAACGTGTTTCAAAGCTTCCGTGGTTGCTTTGTTGTGAACTTTGTAAGACATTTCTTTTGTGGGTGTTTTGTCCGATTTCAGTAGCTTGATCGGGTACCAATGTTTCGATGAAGTGAAGTCGGGAAAGGCCTCCCCTTCCACGTGCCATCGCCAAAACAGATACAAAGCCAACAATCCATGGGGACAGATCTCCGCATCTCTATTCCGCATGCAGGCACCAACTTCGATTCGACCAACTTGGTTGGTCTTCCCTTGCCTCATCACCGCAACCAGTGCCCTACATGGGCTGTACCTCTAGCTTTCCAAGACAATGAAGTGTAGATCTGCGAGCTCCATTATGCGCGCCGACTCGCCTCTCATCAGAGCGTAGTCACTTAGCAGAAAAGCAAGTAGGTTTCGCAAATATTTGCCTGAATCGCGAGCTGGAGTCCAAAAGTACCGTGAAATTTGTTGAATCTGCTTTGTTGTTGTGTAGCCGTCCAACATGGTATCAGCTCCTCGCTCTTCAAAAATTTCCGTTTTCGTTCGTCTTCCTCGTACTGTGTCAGTTTCAGTAGTGTCGCCACCGCATCGTCCCGGGGCGAGGGGTGGCAGTTGTTTTTTGCGCGTACTTGTTGCTTCCACAAGTCAACCATGGCTGCCACGTACGAGTTCACTGTCGACTGACCAATAGTCTCATTTCTCTCAACGTTCCTACTACTCCCCTTATGACGCTTGCGCCTGCCGGTGACGCTTTCTTCCAGAAAGAGGTGCAGCTTTTCACCTGTGACCGTAAATCGTGTCAGTTCGCTGAATGGTTGCCCCTTCGCGCTGCACTCCTGCTGACGGCTATCGTACGCGCGCTGGGTGTTTTTCGGTCTAAGAGTCACAGTTTTCTGGTACGTTCGCTGGACCGACTCCTTCAGTGTGACGCGCATACGAGCTTCGTCCTCCGTGATGCTGCGTGTGGCGCGCCTGTGACAATGCCACCAACAGATCCCCCCGTGCCTTTTTCGTCCAACCATAATTTAGAAGACTTGAGTGCCAAATAAGCAGTTATTATACCCTATATCTCTGTGATAATTGGAGCGTTTTGCCTGTCCCCTGCGTTTACTGATAGGACCCGGGGGTGATAATAAAGCTCAACTTACCGCGTTGATTTGATTCGTGTTCACTTACCATGGACCAAGAGAAGCATCTGGTGCGCCTGCTTCGCAGCAGCACCATCTGCATTGTGACAGTCACCTGTAATTCAACTGCAAGTATAGTCCTAAACCAGCCCTAAACACACTTAGAGCATCTCCAGCGGCAAGTCCTAACGGCTGTTTTATCCTTTAAGTAGCGCATTAGGACCTTGCCCCAAGCCTCACGCTTCCAGTGGCAGGTCGTAATGCGGGTTTTAACTTCAGGAGGTCCTATCGAGGACGTCTCGAGTCTCAATTTAGGACTTGATATTTAATGGATCATGTGGTGCACACACTTCAGCCGACCAACGAAACCGATGTACTGCACGAAGATCTTAAAAACATATGGGGAAGGGCCCCGACAGGAGCGCCGAAGAAATTGTTCTGCTATGCAAGGCGTGGCTGAATACGTCACAAGACCCGATACGAGGTGTTGCCGAGCTTGAGTCTGAGCTTTTCTGTTAGACCGGACAACGTGTCGCGGCGAAAAAACTCGTCGTCCGAGTCGTCCGCGTCGGTAGGATACGCGCACGCAGCCTCGTTATGAGCTCGCCCATTTGCTATTAGGTTGGATCTTTTTCAGCAGGGAGTTGATTGGTCAAAATGCTAGGTTAAGTGTGGCGAAGTCGGTGACAGCTTTTTGCCGCCCAGATGTATAGTGCTCGCGCTAGCCTTTTAGGGACCCGTCCCCCGAAAGTAGAACTTCCGGACGGAGAACAGGCGGGTACCTCCAAACGAGAAACTTTGCTCGGAGTGGCGTGTGTACCTTGCGTAATCCCCTTCTCCGGCCGTTTGTCTTCGGCGGGCCGGATTCCACCTAGTGAGTTGTTAATACAGATATAGAAAATATAAGAGTACTGAGCGCAGACGAATACCTCCGAACGCCGCTCGTATAGTTAGTGAGAAGCAGTGACTAACTAACCAGATCCTCTCCCAGAGTTAAGATAACCAATCTCAAAATACAGAATACAATACACACAACTATCTGTCACTATTATTTTGGACCCTCGGACGGTGGGTCACACTCCAGTACAACTGAGTTCACCGCTTGGAGATACTGGTCAATCTCCAAACGTCCCCTTTTCCTTTTGACTCACTCACCACCTCCGGTTGGAGGAAAATATACAGACCAATACACGGTCCTACCACACAGTATCAATAATTCCAGGGTCCGATCACTAACAAACCTCCCAGACTGCAGTTAATATGGAATGGAGAAGCTCCTCTGCGAAAGAGTGTGCTTACCAACTAATATATGGAATAGTACGGTTCACTCCCGGTGTACGAGCCCGAGTCCCCGCCTAACTGTGAACTTGATCTTTTTTTGTGGGGGTGAGAATCCACACACGTCCCCTTCGCACGGTCAGTGTGTCTGGATGTCGACTTTCGAACGGGTCGGTCCTCCGGCGGGTTGCTCCTTGTCCGGCAGGCTGCTCCAATCAGGTCTTCTGGTCCCAGGCGATATTCGCCTCGTTCCCGTGCACGGAATTACGCTGCACTTGCGGGTCTTGAGGCAAAACGGATTCTGTATTAGGTTATCTTGGTCTCTCTCTCTCTTTTATCTTGGCTAGAAGATCTCTCTGCTAGAGGTCTCTTGCGTTCTTGGCGTCGATCTTCGACACGCATTCTTGTTTTTATCTTGATCTTTGTATAGTGAGGCGTCCCAGCTTCAACTTCGAGGGCGCTCAATCGTCCAACAGGTCGGGGCCGCATCTCCGCATGTGATCTCGACTGACTGGGTAACCGTGGTACTTTTGTACCACTCTTCGCTCTGGGCACATCTTGATATCTGACTTCACTTGGACTTTGTATGGGTGTCCCGTCCCGGGTACCCCCACTTGCGCGACTTCACTCTGTGACTTCCTCCTCTGGGATGTTGCTTCTCTGGAACGTCGGGCCAGTCGATCTGTTTTTAGACATGAATCATGGTCTCCACACTTGGAATTCGAGTGCACTGTACTTACGGGCGCCGTCGTGCCGTTCAATGATCAGGCTTGAAAATCGGGGTACTCGACTGTCTGAAGTTTTGGTTCAGTTGCCTCGTGTCATAAGACTCGGGTTAAGTCTTACCGCTGTGGGAAGCGGAGTGTCGCGAGGTCTGACTTTTAAATCGAGGTCTCAATCGCCGCTGTCGGTCTCAGTTAAGCCTTGGATTGAGGCTTGCCGCTGGAGATGCTCTTAGAGGGACGCACCACGCGAACGAGTTAATCCTGTGTCGGCTGCGTAGCAGCATACTTAAGTACCTCACTAGTACTTACTTTCTCAGTAAAACCTAACCAATATAATATACTATATCATAGTATACGCATTTGGCATGGCTACACGTGTAGGCTACTCGTACGTATTTAAGAAGTGCTCTTGACGGAGATGCAGTCACCGCACAAAGCAATCGTTTCCAGATGATCCCTTCGCGCAACCTCCAAAACTTTCATATATATCGTACCTAGACGAGGTGGACGTTACAAGCAACATCCCAGTACTGTATCATATTCAGAGGGTATTATGATTTATGAAAGAAACTTTAGAGTACTTACACGGTTTTTGTATTCACCCTCTATAAACAAATATCGCCTAAATCCTCCTTAAATTAGTAGATCATAGTGTTCTGAAGAAAAGGATATCCCTCCTTTGCTCTGAAATGAATTTCAGAGAACACGGATTTTGTACTGAATATGAGACCGCGCGAGACGAAATGATACTTGTATACATTTTATTTGTTTCGAGAAAAACGCCCTCAAAGATTGGACACGTGTTTCCGTACTTAAGTGAAGTTTCTAGAAA
>JAHQIV010000061.1:4772-40775 GCA_030463285.1 Phytophthora europaea | reverse complement strand
CAAGAGACAAAAAGGAAGCGATCCATGTGTTAAAATAGTGGGGTCAAAAAAGCATCCTCGATGCTGTCGACCTCTGTAAGCAAGTGAGTGGCACGCAACGACGTAGCTTGTCGACCCAATCCGATTTTTCAAATGAAGTCTCGAAGTTCTTCGAAATAAAAAACACCATAGCTCGAATATGGCTAAGCCGCAACACGAGCAAGGCGGAGGCACCAGTTCGACCGACTGTACTCGACAGACACCACTTGAAGGCCGGGTACTTGCGCTACCAACGCCTCCAGTTCTCCCTTACGATACACATGACAGTATCGCTCGTAGACCACCCACCGCTTGGCTTGATCCACGCGTCCATGAGATCCTGAACCACTATCGGCCTCATCCCCGCTGTCCTTCTCCTGGGTGTACTTCTGCTGGAGTTTCCACTCCACCATGACATCCTGCTGCTCGAAACGCCGCTTCGAGCGCTCATCCTGCTCAAAGGCCCAGGCGACAATCAGCATCTCGCCACCAACGCGAACCAACCGCGCCAGTTCACTGCATAAACAATAGCCACAGCACCAAATTGACATGAGCAAGCCAACTTTATATAAACCACAACCCCCAAAGTCAACACTTCCGATCTCTGAATACCTGAGAAGTGCAACCCGCCGTTCCTCCGTCGAAATATGATGCATAACTGCAATCGACAACGCCGCATCGAACGCCCCAGTCCTCAGTGGCACCTTGAGTGCGTCACAGCCCAACAAGTTGCTTCATGGACCGTTCGTGTGACACGGTCTCAGTCAGTAAGAACGTCACCAGCCCCAAACTCAATCGCGTACCACGCACCAGTCACTCGAAGCCGCAGTTTGCATCAATGGGATGCTTCGATCGGCGCCAATCACGCACAGCGAGGGGTTCACGCGCAGGTATTTGCCATTGCCACAGCCCACGTCAGCCACGAGTGCAGCAGGTTCCAATTGCGCCAGGAATTGGGTCACTTGGGGCCATGGATGGTGTCGTGTGTGGCTGAAATGGGGTGCGATGAGGTCGTAAACCTTGTGCACGTGCTCCCGTTCCAGCTCCGTTGCGGTCAACGGACTGCACGACGGAGCAGCAGCACCAGCAGCCGTTACGTCTGCCATCGATTAAGAAATGGCTACACTTCAGTTTTTGCTTGTCAGTCATTATATTTTCCCTCGCTAAAGTGACTGGTATAGTTCAACTTCAAGTTGCCATTAGTCTTCACGTAGGTCGGAGGCGTGTAAGGATGCAGCTGGTGGCGCTGGGAGTTCTCGCAATTCACTCCTGGAGATACGAACAACCTTGGCCGAGCTGCGTTCCCCACTGCTTCGTGCCGTGCTTCCTCGACTCTGAGAGGCTCGCAGGTAAACTTTGGCGGTGGCCAGGTCTTTCATGAGCGAGTCGTTGGCGTCCTCAAGCTGGTGGATGCGACGTTGCAGCTGCCTCTCACGCTCAGCATCGGAGGATTCGTCGCTGTCAGAACGCCGCTGCTGTTCACTTGACGACCGGATGAGCTGCTGGAGTTGGGCCTGCATTTGCTTGGCCTTCGACTTGTAGAAGACGAGGTGCTTCTCCAGGTCGGCGATGTACTCGTCCTTCTTCTGGCAGCGGACTATTAGTTTCTGCCACTCTTCGTCCTTGTGGGAGTCGGTGGCTTCATCGCCTTCGTTGTTAGACGGAACTAGAACCTGAGGCTGCATCTTCTTGAGCTGCTCCATGGCTTCGGCGCCTTCTTGCCGCTGAGCTGCCAACCGGCGGTCGAGCTCGCCGCGTTCCACTGCTAACCCACTTTCCAGCTGACTCAGAGCTGCTTCACGATCGTTCAGTAGAGTTTGCAGCTCCTGCACCTCGTTCCCCATGTCACTCACCCGCATACGCAGTCGAGCGACCTCATCCAGACATTTGCCCATGATAGTGGCAGTAGCCCCTGAAGCCTCTACTCCGGCAAGTCCGAGCTGCTGAACCAGTCCATTCGCTAGACCATCAAGCGGCGACTTGGCATCTGTACTTTCAGAACGCTGCTTGATGGCTAACAGATCGTTGCGTGCAGCCACCAGCTCTGCGTCCTGGAATGCAATGTGTGAGTCTAAATCCACGATCAGTTCCTCGAGGTCCTGGAGTTCTTGCTGCGCCTCGTCGTCCAAGAAGTCCGCCTGCTCCTCCTTCTTCCGTAGAGCAGCAAGTTTCTGCTCGGCACGCACACGCAGCTTCTTCAGTCGTTCGAGCTCCTCGAGAGACTTCGATTCGGCCTGCATTCGCTCATCCAGCGCATGGAGAGACTTGGACAGGTCCGAGATACTTTCACGAACGCCCAAACTTTGGCGCATCTTCTGCATCTCCAGGGCGTTCACGCGGCGAGCGGCTTCGTTCCTGCTTTGCTCAGCTTCCTTCTTGCCCTTGAGCAAGTGAACCACTTCGCGCCGAGTAGCGTGATACTCGATCAGCTCCTTGACACTGCTCTCAAAGGCAGAGATGACGGCTTCCTTGTCGATTGGTCTATTGCTATGAGATCTCCTCGCTGTTGATGGTCGACTCGTCTTGCTTGAAGCTGATAATGTACCAGGTCGCTCATGGTCGGCGCTTCTCAGCGTTTCCTTCGCGCTAAGACTGTTGATTGAGCTTCTAGATGTCGCGTCATCTTTTGCCTCGCTGCGCTTGTCGTTAAGCACCGAGTCTTCCAGAACTTGATTGTCTCGCTTTAACGCTTCAATTGAATGTTCGGCTTCGCTAAGTTGACGCTCGTAGTTCTGCCGTTCCAGAGCCCAGCGCCTGGTAGATTCTTCACGGGCATCCAGCAGTTCCTCCTGTTGGGAAAAATACACACACAAACGTATCATGTAAGACACCACTTTCCCACCATAGTCCCTCAAAGTGATTCTACAGCAGCCTCTCACCGTACATTCTTCTTCTGTAGTTCCTCGAGTTTCGCCTGGAGTGCAGTGATCGTAGTTTCCAACTTTCCAATAGCTTCACTCGCCTTCAAGCGAGACCCTGAGGTGAGACTGCCTCGACTGCTGTCGCCCCTGCTACTCGAACTATTGCGTGTGAATCCCGAAGCACCACCGCTTTTGGATTTGCGCGGTGCTAAAGGCATTCTGTGATCCTCCACAACATCGTCGTCATCAAGGTTGTCCATGACCACCTTGTCTTCATTCCCTTCATAACCTGCAGTGCCTCCACGGCGAGAAAATAGTCCACGCGATGACGATACCGTCTTGCCGCTGCTTGTAGAAGGCGTACGAGAGCTTCGACCAGAAGGCGAAGCCGTTGTTGTGCGGCTTGAACACTTACTTTCCGGCTTGGCAATAGCCAAAGGCGACCGAGATTTTTCTTGAGCATCGCTGCTGCCAGGAACTTCGGCGTTGGACCACAACTGACCACCACGCTCGAGCTCCTGCACGCGCTGGATGAGTTTTTCATTCTTGCCCTTCGCTTCGACCAAGAGAGCCTGAAGTCGTTGAATGTCAGCATTTTTCATCTCGAAAATCTGCTCGTCTCGTGTCAAGTTTGCTTTTGCTTCCTTGAGTTCATGGCGAAGCTTCTGAACCACCACCGTTTCTTCCAGGTGCTGAGTACTGTCCTCATCCTGACAGGCCGGATCGACATCTTTCTCAAGTCGACGCCGTGACGGCGAAGGCAGCAGCTTTCTAGCACTCAACTCGCTCCCGTTGGCCGTCTGGATCGATGCGTTTAGCAACTTCACAATCTCGTTCAGTCTTTGCTGGACTGGTCGACCTAGCGACTTTATCTCGCGCTCCATAGCCACCAACAGTGTGGCAGCTTCCATCGAGTACGTGCGAATACTTTCAACAGCATCGCCGTACAGATGCACGCACTTTGTTGCCTGTGCTAACTCGCGACTCAAAGCGACCATCTCCCGCTCTTGATCTGCGTTCTTCTCCTTTTTCCCAATTGAGGAAGATGGTCGAGATGGGGGTCGCGAGGGCGGAGTCGCCGTCTTCTGCTGCTGCAACTGCGTCTGTAAATTGGCGATTTCTTCCTTCATCCGGGACATCTCTTCATCATTGCGCAGACGTTCCTCCTCGCGCACGACGCGATCATTGACAATCGGTTTGTTCTTGATATTCTTCGCGCGGTTTGCATACTTCAGAGTATTCAGCGTTTCCTCAAAGTTCACACTGGCAGGGCTCACACATGCAATCATCAATGTGCGGGCATTGCCACCCAGACTGTCTTGCAATAGGCGAGTTAGCTTCGAGTCTCGATACGGCACGTGCACGGCCCCACTGCCATTTCCAGCACTTCCAATACGACGTTTGTCATCCCCCAATGCACTGATTACATTTCCCAGTGCTAAAAGCCCCTGGTTGATGCTCACGGACTCCTTGAATCGACCAGCCACGGCGCCAGTGCGCTTCGCACGCTCTGATCCAGCCAGATCTACTAGATGGAACTTCGAGAACCTCCGTGTGCCTGACACGAGGTCCCGTTGCTCCAACAGCAAGCTGAAAATTGCATGAGAACGACTCGATTGCTCGTTCATTAGCGTGCTACCAGTGACACGCGATGCGCCACCGACAACGAGATGCCGAAACACTGCCTCCTTCGAGTCTGCGGGCTCTGACTTCACTCCAGCGATCACGATATTCCCTTCCCCGTCCTCACGAATTGCCAACTGCTTCGATGCGGTCTCGGGATGCAGTAAGTCTCGGAGCTCTTCGTTGTAAATCTCAACATACTCCACTCGCAGTGTGTGCTCACTTCGACGCTGGTTATCGCTCCCCTCATCCTGTTGTTGTAACTTCTTGAAAACAGCCTTGATCACCTGAGGTTCATCATAAAAACTTTAGTATCAACATTCGAGTCACAAATGTAGTTGAGCCTACCCGTGGAATGATTCCCTGCAGCTCTGCGTTCTTCTCACGGCCTCGAGCGTCGAATCCAGATCCTGCCATGGTGTGCGTTTTACCCGTTCCCGTTTGGCCATAAGCCAGCACCGTGGCATTGTAGCCTTCCAAGAACCCTTGCACCAGCGGCGCAACACACAACCGATAGCTCTCCTGCAACCCCAAGCAACAAACATTGGTTTAAAATGCCGATTCCGTTGAGTTGGAGTGTTTTCAACTTACCGTTTGCGAGCTCGTGACCCCGAGGACATTGTCAAAGGTGAAGGCTCGATCCTTGCCGACGATCAGCTGCTGGGGCCCCTTGCTGACTCCTGCACTTTCACCACGGGACGAACCGGAGCTACTACTCGACAAACCGTCGAGCGAGGCAGCGATCCGGATGCAGCTTTTGGTTTGCTCCTGTTTCTCCTTGGAGCTGAGAGGCCGGATCCTCACACAAACCTTGACCGAGTCCTGCTCCTCGACGCGTTCTCGACGGCTACTGTCCCCAGTCATGAACTTGACAAAAACTCTTCACAGCAATCGCCTGCAATTGTGGGGAATGGGCCAGGAAGCAGCAGTGAGCAGTTGCCAGGCTGAAGACTGGCCATATTGTCGTTACCCCCAGCGCCTTCCAGGATGGAAACGTCCATCCATTTGTTGAGCCTCTGCAGGTACAGGGAACTTGCTATAGTTAGAGAAACACCTCACGTGCTAGGCTTCAACGCGGATACAACAGTTTGATGACCCCGTTAGTTCAAAAACGCGCCGTGATGGATTTTGACTGATTGACCTTGACCGCCACCCGGCATGTCCATTAGATCTTGATTTTTTCTCAATGTCGGGTATCAACGTTGGTAGCCGCAAAGGCGCTAGTCCTCATTTGGCTGCAGGAAGTGACACCGAGGACACACCTCCATCTGATAGCATTGTCGACGAAGCTACTGGGTCCGTCGGCTGCATCATCGGAATTGACTTCGGTCGTACCAAGTGCGAGGCTGCTGTAGTCGTTGAGGACGGACGTGTGGCATTGATCCCATTGGAGTTGCAAGACCCTGAAAGGTGCTTCTCCATGCCCAGCTACGTGTCGATGGGGGTCACGCCTCGATCTGGGGAGTGGGGAGTCGGGTTGCAAGCGGCTAATCGTGCTAAGGCTGGACACCCGTACACCGTGTACGACTTGACCGTACTACTCGGCAAAAAGTTGGAAGCCCTACGACCGCGAGATTCAGAGCACTGGGCTTTCGCTCTCCGTTCGGGTGTTGCCGACAAAGCGGTGGTGGAATGCTCCACAAAAAGTAATAGTCCTGAGCTGGCATATCCCGAGCAAATTGCTGCCATGCTTTTGTCCACGATCAAACAGCGTGCTGAGGTCTTCACTGGAAAGCGCGTCACTGGGGCTGTAGTGAGCGTTCCGGCTGCGTATAATCGCACGCAACGCCAGGCTCTTAGGAATGCGTGCAGTATTGCTGGGATCCACGTCGAGAGGCTTGTGATATCGTCTACAGCAACTGCTGTCGCCCGCGCAGACTCCCTCACAGCTGCAAACAATAGCGATACTTCCAACCCTGAGAAAACTGTGCTGGTTGTGGACTGTGGTGGTGGTAGCTTGAATGTAACTTTGGCTCGAGTTCGTGCAGATGATCGGGCCGAGGATTCAGCGGCAAGAATCGAAGTTCAGGTCGAGGCAACGGCGGGTGACCTCGAAACAGGAGGAGAAGCTTTAACAGATCGGCTTTTCGATCACTTCTACCAACAAGCCAAAGCAGCCGACACATCCAGTAACACGGCAAGTCCAGCATTCTCCCGTCGCCTTCGACGTGCCAGTGTCTTGGCGCAAAGAATTCTCTCGACGTCGCAGCAAGCTGCGATTGATCTCCCACCTTGGCTACCTCGACGTGGAGCTCATGGGTCTGGATCGGTTGCAGGGTTTCGTAGCAGCATCTCACGAGCGGATTTTGAGAACTTGTGTGGAACGGAGCTATGGTGCCGTCTACCGGATACCGTCGAGCAAGTTCTGACACGAGCGAAAGTGAAGAAGGAGGATGTCGACGCGATCGTGGTCACTGGAGGTGCGATGCAAGTGCCGAAGTTCCGTGAGGTGCTGGGAGACTGCTTCGCAGAGCACTGGAACTGTATCATGGATCTACCCAAGCACACAGTCGCAGTCGGAACGGCCTTGATCGCAGCACAGAATGGTCGGCACTCCTTGCTCTATGAGCCCACGCCTTTGGCACTAGGTATCCGCAGTGCCAGTGGAGATACGCTGATTGTAGTGCCTTCCAGCACACCGCTGCCAACGCGACAATCGCGAGTCTACTACGCCAGTTGCCAGAGCGAGATCACGTTCGACATCCTAGAAGGCTTGCTCGATCCGGAACAGCACATGAGTCATATTTCCGGACGCACAAGTAGCGTGGAACATTGTATGGGCTGTGTGCCTGTCGACGGGAGTCGTGCATCTGCACCCTTGATATTGAAGCTCGAGGTCGTGTTCGAGGTGGATGCGACTGACCGCTTGACAGTCGTGGTCTCCGACAACTCGAATAATCGCACAACGCGGTTGGTCGTAGCTGGAGATGAAACGTGTCTCTCAACTGGGGCCGTTGCACTAGCAAGAGTTCAGCTGAGAGAAATCCTGAACAATTCTGCTGGCATGGAATACTCGAAAGCCGCGCCCCCGTCCTTGGCGTTGACTGTTTATCCACAAAATCTCGCACCGATTGAAGCTTGTCCCGTCGACACCCTGCGTTCCTGTGTAGCTACGTTGACGCCCATGGTGCTGACCAACCGCTTCAGCGTTTGCATTCCACCTGGAGACCTGTTCATCCTGCGGTCGAGGGTTGAACACGCGAGAGCGTGGCTTGACCAAATTGACCCGAGCCAGCAGAACACGCTCAACACCGACCAGCAGATTGGCACGGCGCGCGAATATCTCCGACAAATACGCATGCTGCATCTCTCAAGCACTGCCAGCAGCGCCTTTTCTCAACTGCGTCAGGAACTGGACCTGCTCAACTAAAAACGAAAAAGCAAGTAACAGTGAGGTAGCAGCATTGGCGAGGTCACATACCTATCTCGATATATAGGTGTTTATTAGTGCGTGACACAGCAATCGCAACAAAATCTCACACTTTCCCACTCGAGTCAATTGTGTATATCTTGTCACTCAGATTTCCTCAGTTTTGCACGGCAAGCTGCGTGTTAATGAGGTCCACGAGCTTGTCCAGGTCAGCCAGCCCCTTCTTCACGTCGAATGTGCGGAGGTTGCCTAGCTTCGTGTAGAAGTCGATGAGCGGGGCAGTCTCCTGGTTGTACACCTCCAACCTAAAAAAAAACATTTTCATCATTACAAATGTGAAAACGAAAAAAAGTGAAAAAGTGTCCAACCGCACCTCTGCTTGACAGTCTCGGAAGCGTCATCCGGACGCTGCACGAGTGACGCTGAGCCACACGAGTCGCACACTCCCTCCACCTTGGGCAGCAGCGGGGGCATGTAGTACTCTCCCTGATTGATGAAGGCCACATTGTAGCCATCTCCGCACTTGGTACACACCCTAACCAGGTTAGATAGAAACACCATAAAGGTTAGCACTAGCCTAAACGGTTAACACTAACTTAAACTCACCGTCTGCCACTGATCTTGTCCGAGAGGATCCACTGCGGCAAGTCGATGTTCACCACCAGGTCGAGCTTCGTGACCTGCTGGAAGGCTTCGGCCTGAGGCACGTTGCGAGGGAAGCCGTCCAGGATGAAGCCACGCTTGGCGTCGTCCAGCGCCAGCCGCTGCTCCATCATGTCCAGGATGATCAGGTCGGGCACAAGTGCCCCGCTGTTGTTGTATTCCTAACGAGTAAATCGGCCGCGGTTAGCACTAGCCTAAACGCTTCCAGTTGCCGGAAAATTGCCATAACCGCCGGCTCGGTTAGCACCATCACCACCTCTCTCTAACCCACCTTGATCTTGGCGCCAAGAGCCGTGCCCGTCTTGATCTCGTGGCGCACCAGGTCCCCCGTGGAGATCGTGGGGATCTGCAGCATGGGCGCGATCCGCGATGCGTACGTGCCCTTGCCGGCGCCGGGCGCGCCCAGGAACATGATCTTCAGGGACTTGGCAGCCATGGCAACTCGTCAGGTGAATCCTCTCAAACCTGACGTCAGTTTGCTTTGTGAGCGGTGAGCGGCGAGCGACGCAAAAACGCAACGTGTCACTAAAACGAGGGGCACCACGATACAAAGCGCAAGATTACGAAGCATCTTTTCGCGCCAACTTCAACGTGCCAAGCTTTGCTTACCGTGCAAAGTCCCTTTTGCTGGACAAGTGTAACGGTGGATATATAATGTTCATCACGTAGCAAGTGTTGGTTTGTTCTTCTTTGCGGACGGAGAGAAACCATGAAAAAGTTTTTTTTAACGCAAAAAACTTCCAATCGTGCTGCTGCCTGTTGTCTCCTAATACTCACGTCATTCGTAGTAAACCATAAGGAGCTCGTCTCGAGCTTCACTTCTCCTTCTTGGCCGACTGGTTATAGTAGCCCCCAGAAGTTGCCGCGTTGGTTGATTTCTCCACCGTCTCCGTCCTCATCCGAGTCGCTGTCGCCACCTTGCGAATTGTAGCCGAGAAGCTCGTTGAAGAGGTTCTGCATTCCCGGCGGCATGTGGTCGCTTGGGTCGCTTGGGTCGCTGAACGCGCCGTAGTCGGTGTCGTCCACTGAGTTGTAGAACATGTCTCGATCCGCGTTCCGAGGATACCAACTCAGCGAGAACATGTCGATCTTCGTAAAACTGTCCCGGGAGCGGTTCAACACTGAAGCGTTTAAGCTCAGCGATGGGTGCACTTCCTTCACGCGATTCATCAACGGCCGCAGTTGTTCACGCATGTAGACAGCACTCCACTGCTGACTCACTTTCGTGTGGTACGGGTTGCTCAGGGGCACATCGAACTTTTGACTGCTCGCTGCGGCTCTGACATCCTCTTCGCTGATTTCTGCAAGGCGGCGCAAGAGGTCAATCACCACCGTGTAAAATCTGGGTACGCCGAAAAAGCCGTTTTCTTGCCCACCCAAACTGAGTTCGAGCGAACGCCAGTCCTCATAGCAAGTGTTTGCTGCAAGCACACGGTGCATATACTAAAAAATCCCGTTACCCGTGCACATGACGGCCGCGTTGGTTTCGACCGAATAAAGGTACTCGAGGTCGGCCAGACTCAGGAGAGCAGCATCCGTGAACGTTCGGATGGGCCTTACAGACAACACCTCAAAATTCGCACAATTTCTGATGGCGAACCTCTCGAGAAGAGGGCAGTATACGTCCACAGCGCCCTAAAACTCGTCTCCAAATGCGTCGATCTTTAAGTGACATGTGGGCGAGTCAGTGTAGTCCTGCAGGTCAATCCCAACAGTGAGGTTCGTCAATCCGGGACAACCACTGAAAAACTGCCGCGATATTTTTCGCTTTTTTTCCATAGCAGTCCTTGATCGCCGCAGCAGTCTCATCACCGCACAACTGAAGGTACTCTTTCCAACTCCACAGCAAATTGGCAGTGATCAACAGGTTTTCCAATTGTGGCTTCGGGTACTCCAAACACCCGGAAAAATGGATCCGCAAAGGGCACCGGAGCCCAATGAAACTCGCGCAAACTCGTGCAGGTTCTGTTGAATTTCTCCCACGTCTCCAACGAAACCATCCATTTGTCCTCACACCTCACACCTTCACACTCGTCAAATGTACTCGCCGATCCATCCAGATACTCGATACCCGGGAAAAACCTCGCGACGTTTTCAAGGAACTCGGTGCCGGAACGATGAGGTTCCGCTTCATTTCTCGTCGGAACCGTCAGCTGTTTCAGCCCCCCACGACCGCCCTCCAAGAACCATCGTTCCATTGCAGCATAAAGTTCCTTTCAATTTTCTTTCCCTTGACAGCCTTCTCCCGTTTCGCCTTCCGCGGCAACACCAGAATCTCCAGCTGCAAACAGTGTTTCCCCGCCGCTTGCAACAATTTCGGGAAGTGTTTACTCTCCAGTGGCACAAGCTTCAAGTCCAATCGTCTCAGTCCCGGCGCTCCCATGAGCATTGAGTCCAGTCCACGTTCACCCTCTCTGTCTCAGTGGCCAGGAGCGTAAAGTCTGCCTCTTTGCCGATGAACACTCGGAGGTCGCGCACAGCCGCACCCCCAAGTGCAACTTTTTGCTGAATACTTTTTTATTTCCTCTTTCCCCCCTAGTTTTAGGCGGATCGCCATGGTTTCTCGCTTGTATTGCGTCGTCAGCTGTTGCACCGAGTGCAGCCAGCTCTTGGAGACCAACGCCTCGTCTTGGAGGTGCTCGCCATGGGGAGACCGCGCGCTAGGCAGCAAGGACTGGTCGTAGTCGGACACGGCGAACTCCATAACTAGAGAGAAGACGGACAGGGGCAACGAAGGCAACGAAGCCCGGGGCGACTTGATACGTTTGCATGGTGCCATGAGGACAAGCTGACTGGGGTGAAGAAGGAGGAGCAGAGGCTCGAGGAAGAAGAGGCAGCAAAGGCTGGCCGTGTGAAGCAACTCGAGGACTGTATCGAGCAGACGGTGGGCAAGGTAATTTTTCGACTCCGCCATTTTGGCGCCAAAATGGAAACTGGAAGAAATTGAAGTTTTCGCTTAGGTACGAAGTATCTTTTTGGATACTTTTGCCGCAAGTTGCTTTTCAGGTTTCAAGCTGACATTTGCCTAAGTAAATTATCGAGACACCCCGTACGACCTCCGGATCTTATCATCACCCGAGATGGATTGCCGTGAGCGCTGCAATGTCCTCCGCGAGATGGGTGACTAGTTACCGCCCCCCCCCCCCGCGCACTCACGTGTTGTACCAGTATATCCATACGTGTGGTGATAAGTGCGAAATGACCGTTTTCAACACATGTAGAGCTCAACAATTTTTCAGGTGATAGACACTTCAAATTTTGACAGTGATTGCACTTTTCGTAACTGTGTTACGAGGCTGCTGTCATTCATTATGTAACATGGGTATGTTCCAAGGAGCCAAAGGCGACGGGGAAAATGAGTTTTGCTGGAAGGGAAGGCCAGTTCAAGTCATCAAGCAAAACCCCTACGGGATCAAGAGAAACTTCTTTGGACTCGTCCTATCCGACTGTGTTATAGTATGTTTAAGTACCCTGGTTTTCCACCCAACATACGGAGCTGTACGATGCAGTCCCGGGCGGGTGGGTTTTCCCAGCGCTAGGTAGATTAGTGGAGAGCAGGCGATTTGCTCTTTTGCAGCGGCGCCTTGGTCACGCTCGCTTTCGATCCACCACGCCGCGACTGTGCGCCGACGTCCCTCTACGAGGCCAGACTTAACATGTGAATGGGCTACTCTCTTTGCCCCATGACCTGTAATGTGAAGGAAAAGTCTTATATAACCTGAGCTGTTGGGCTGGTCCGTATAGCTCCGCTGCGTCCTTGTCTACCGTCGATAGGTAGGTGTACAGGCTGGTCGTCTCGTACAGCTCGTAATTCGCAAACGGATATTAACACCAGATGACCGGCAGAAGCAACTTGCGACAGCGCTGGATTGCTCCCACTTTATTAACTCGCCTCGTTTCTCCGCTGTTCTCCGACTGCGCCGATTCTCAAAGCATTTGTGCTCAATACCGCAGATTCTCGACTAAGCTGTCGTCCTCGGTCGATCGCTTCATCCATACTTCAACGCACAGTCATCAAGACAGCTGCACACCGATAGGCTGCGACTCTTCACCCGAAAGATATCTGTCGTGTAGCTCAGGGTCTGTCATGCTGCTGCCCCCCCCCCCTCCCCACCCACCCCCCACCCCGTCGTACCACTCACCGTCGCTCGCGGCGAGGTCTTCCTCTGGTCGTGGTGTTACATCGTACTCTACCGCCAACCTATTATCATTCAAGATATAGATTCATATGCGCGGACTTGACAAAAATCGGTTTCGCCGCGCGCTCAAACACGACAACACCGCAGAGGATGAAGAGGACGAGGAGGGATGCGACGATGGCGGCTCTAGAAGCGCTAGCGAGACAGTGAGTGATGTGGTAGGGGGCTCTTCAAGTGAATATGCGGCGGGTAGCGAGCAAGGATAAGGTATTTTGGGGCTATTGATCGGTTTAGCTAACCTGCTTCAACACATCTCATTGCAATCAATGATGACTTCATGCATAGACGAGCAGTTTTGGTTTCACTCTACATGACATTTAACAAGTGTGATGAGAAAAGGGCGTCAACAAACTGCAGTTGGAGCGTTGACAAAACTCGAAGCCGGGGTGCCAGCAAACACTGCTTTGACATGAAAAGTATAACCCTTTTAACTGACTGTGTCGCTGATCAATCGACATTTGACTTGACTGCACCAACCATGGGGCAGGTTTCGTCAATTTAGGTTTTCTTGCCTACTATCCGCAGTAGACACATGGAGGCTCTTTGAAATCTTTAATATAGACATGAGGTGTATTGTATGCATTTTAGACGGGTTGAAGCACTACAAACTAGAACAGCTTCAAGGACTTCGACATCAACGGAGCATGGAATCATCGCGAGCTTGACGCAAGATTGTCATCGCTGACGACTTTTGCCCTGGGCCTAGCAAGCATACCGTCAGGAACTCACACTGTTAAAACAGACTTCAGCATACTTAAGCGCATGAAGAGCAAGTATCGAACCCGACTGAGGGATTTCTCTTTTGAAGGCGAAATGCATGCGACGCAGTACTTCGATATGATCGAGGTAGCATCTTCCAGGTCATTGCGTAGTACTTCGATATGACCGAGGCAGCATCTTCCAGGGTCATTAGGGCTGTTGCCTAGTTAGCTACCACCTCGGCAAATATCCCATCTTTTCCAAACTAGCACTTATTACTGCGAAGAGAGATGAAACACATGGAAGATCCAGTATCCCGCAAATGAAACAGCAATTCGGTAAAATGTGCACTTGTTCGCGAACGAGTCATATTCCCAGGATATACGTAATTACGTAGTTCTTTGAACTTCAGGCTTAGCTGAATGAGGTTGTGTTGAGCCTGACGATACCACTCACCGTTTTGCGCGCAGCGGGTTAAACGAAACATGGTAGTTAGTGAACGCGATGCGAAGGCGGAATACGTCGTCGTACAAGCTAGCGCTCCACCTGTACTTGTCTGCAGTAATACGCAAGAGTTGGTTCAGCCGTCCAAAATAATTTTCCACGAGCACGCGGTCGCTCGATATTTTGTCGTTGTTGCTCTTCTCAGCCCGATTTAGCGGCCTCCCGTTTTAGGGTGAATGCATCGTAGGTAGTTCGATACGCCCTGGTAGTCTTGATCGGCCAGGATTGCCACTCGCTCGGGAACTTCCCCTTGAGTGGGCCGTCGTCCTGAAGGTTCTCGTCCCCGGGGAGCTTCTGCATCTTTGCACGATGAAAAGCAATGCTGTCCATAAACATGGTAATATCATGAGTGGCTCCATTTGCGTGATCCGAACTATTCATGGCGAATCCTCGGGTATCAACAGACGCCTCGATGTTTAGACCATAAAGGTGGTGCTTCTCACAGTAGGACTTGCCATTCTCTTGAATGGATCCACGAGAATGATAGCTCTGCTGGAAGGTCACATCGACAGCGTACAAAGCGCACGGGAAGTTACTGAACGTGTTACCAGATATTGCTACAGCTCTCATTATAGTGTGGTCACATCGCCCTTGAACATGTTCGACGTAGAGCTTAGGTGCAAGCATCTCAATGTACTTTGTCACCGCCTCGGTGAAGGACGTGGTAGCTAGCCCAAAGATGTCAGAAAGACTCTGCCAGGTTCCGCCTTCATTTAGCGTGACCAACGTCATGAAGAAGATATACTTATCCTTAATGGGAGATCGCCGTCCTCTATCCACGTTGTAATTTACAACAACGAAGTCACGGATATGAAGCCATAACTCGTTGAATTCTCGGGTGGTAAAGTTGGTCATGTCCTCAATAGCAGCTGAGTCACCCACGTCGCGAAAACGATCAAAATGAGGCGTGTCGGTCTCTTCGCCTTCTACGTAGTGCTGGACCGATGTCGCATACTACACCAGTTCCTGTTTGCACGCGAGACGTCGTTCGATGATGCCACTCAGAACCGCCTCAACATGGTCGCATTCGGCTTGAACTTCACGGGTAGGCTGGCCACTGCGAGCAGGTTGAAGATTACGTGACTGACAAGCCATCGTCGGAAGCTGCGGTGGTACAGCGTGGGGATGCCGCTGTCGTTCAACGTGCTGAAGGTGTGGTGGTGCGGTGTGTGGATGCTGTGGAGATGGAGCGTGCGGAAACTGCAGTGGTGCAGCGTGCGAATGTCGCTGTCGTTCAGCGTGGTTCTGGTGTGCCATTGGCAACCCCCTCTTCAGCGCTTACACTACCTGACGCGATACGTGCATTAGCATCGGTTTTTGCTTCAATTAGTGCCGGTGACATTCGCCAACAGGTTGGGAGAACGCATAACAATTCAGGGGAGGTACTACCGTCGGGTGTTGCTACCATGCTTGAAGCGATGGGACCTTGACGAGCATGACGTTTTTCTTGATATCGGTGCGGGTATAGCAACATTCTTGCTCAAGTTGCTCTCACTACCAACACACAGAAAGGTGTTGGCATTGAACTTCGCGCTGAGTTGTGCTGTCTCGGAATTCAAAGTATTCGGAGACACGTCGATTCCTACCCACTCCTTCGTAAGGTTATAATGAAGGCCGCGGATGTTCGAGACGTGTTGCTGTCCGCTCAAACTCCGACTTCTGATGCCACAATAATCTTCGCTAACTATTTTCTATTTTAGGAAGCTGCTAAGATTGTTGTCGCCCGAGAGGTCAGTGCAATGCCGAAGGCACGGCTCGTCGCATCAACATCTCTCTTCTGCCCAAGGCACAGAGCTAGCTGCTCGCAGCCATTCTGCTTGCGCTGGAAGCTGATACATGAGCTCAAAGTAGATTGCAATTGGAAATTTTGTATGACGCCTCTTTACATATATAAAGTTATATAAAGTATAATTGTCTACCCCAGCATCAGCAGAAACACGTCGATAAGCAGGAATAACAGCGCCGACACGAAGTTCGGCAGTGGTGGCGAGATGCTGTTCAGCAGCGGCAGCGGCAAGAGGTCTGGCAGCGTTGGAGCCACGGAGGTGGTAAAACGAGGTCCAGCATCGTTGGCCAGTAGCGACGGCGGCACGCGATTCGACAACGGAGGCATCCAAGCAGCGCCACGAAGTACAGCAGATGTGGCGACCCGTCACTGTGGCAGATCGCAGTCCAACAACAGCGACACGCAGTCCAGCAGCGGCACCGCCACGAAGTCCAGCAGCAGTTCATCTCCGTCACCACGCACGCGCTGTTGTTGTCGAGCAGCAGCTCGGCACCGCCATTGCGAGCGTGGCTGCGCCATTCACCATCACGACCACAACGCGCGCACCGTTGGCATCCAGCAGCAGCTCATCTTTGTCACCACGCACGCGCTGTTGTTGTCGAGCAGCAGCTCGGTACCGCCATTGCGAGCGTGGTGGCGCCATTCACCACCACGACCACCACATCTTAAGGAGGTCTTGAGCCAGCTAAAAGCTGCATGTGTTGGACGAAGCAAAACGCCGACAACAGCACTCACAGAACAATTTGGCGCACGACATCCGGCTTTTTGGTGCCTTGACTTGGTTCAGATGGATCGGGGATGCCAGTCGCAGCTTTCCTCTGTTGAGCAAGAACACTTCCCCGACGAATATTGGCTTTCGTCGTAAACAGATTCTGGGGCAAACAGAACTTATGAAATTTGCCCCAACAAGTCCATGATTGGTGTGGGCAAATCCGTGGCGTTGCTGGTTGCTCATTAACTTCTCGGCATAAGAATACACCGTGTGTAAGACAGTAGGTAGTCATTTCCGTCGGGTAGCGATCCTCCGAGCGACAAACTATACACCGGCGTCGTTTCCTGCTCCTCTTATCGTGAATTTGCTTAGCGGCAACGGCAGTGCACCGTCCAAGAGGACTGCTGGTGCTGGGGTTCGTCCGTCGATTTGGCGTTACGGTGGAAGGTTCAACACCACCCACGTCGGCATCTTGGTCAACCAAACGTGCCCATAGATCATGCGGCCCTCGCTCGGGGCCTCGGCCCATTTCCCGTTCTTGAGCTCACTGGCTAAATCCATAACCAATCGGCGATGTGGATCACGAGCGGTTGCTTCTGGTTTTGCCAATCGACGCGTCAAGTACGCGTTCGACCGTGCAATAACGATCAGTGCCAGGGCAAGTTTCTTACGCCATTTCTTGTAAGAGTGTCCGTCTGCAATCGAAACTTTACTTCGGATCTGATCCAATCTATCCACACCTTGCATGTTCTGTGAGACGGAGCGGGTGAACACTTTTACCGTCCAGGATGTATAGCGCGCCCAGGGTAGGAGAACTGGTATTCCAAGTTGGACCAGCCCCGGGTAACTCGAAACAAACAATAGAATGACTCGAGTCGGCGTGTGAGCATGTGCAATCCCTATCGGTGTCGTTTGTATTTGGCGGACCGTCTTTCAACCAGAAATGTAACAATCAATTAGATACACAAATACAGAGAACTTCCAAGTTCCTCTCAACTGGGAGATTCCGAATGGAGGCAAGCTTACGAGCAAAGACCTTTCTCCAAATAACCAATCTCAAAATAACCAATAACAATACATAGTTTGTACACACAATATGCAGCCTGTCAACTTAGGTTACAACTCGGATACAGGGAAATCCGAGTTGCCCAACGCGCACCTCCCTCGAAAAACGAGGGAAACAACAAATGCAATCCTAACACAAGTAATCGGGCTTGAAATCCCGAGAGGTGATTGCTACTACCTCCCCGAGACTGCAGAAGAATAAGAAATGCAGGGGTCCTCTTTCGAGTATCCACCCACAACAAATAACATGAAATAGGTAGGCCAACCTGATGGCAGCCTTTTTGGGTACCTAATTTGATTTGAGCGTGTAGTGAGAGTTCCTGCGCTGTTCTCGCGACCTTGGACATCCGTTGGTATACGCAGAGCTCCTCGGACCTTCCTTCCGGGTCTCCTTTGGGTAGCTTCTTCTTGGCGTCGGCTGTCCGCGGCGAATATACACCCTTAAAGACACAAAGCGAACATGAAGTCCACTTGAGCTCTGGGACGCAAAACAAACTCGGATTATCTCTTATATCTCTCGTTCTCTCTCTTGGCTATCATTTCTTTCTTTCTTGCTTGGTATCTGGGCTTCTGGCGGTCTCCTCTGCTCAAATCACACGCGCTCTTCTCGGATGACTGAGTTTCGGTATACTCGGGCGTCAGGTTGAACTCGGGGGAGCCGCTCACACATCAGGCGATGGCGAAGATCTTGGCAGTCATACTTCGTGATCTGGCGCGCTGTCGGAGCCTGATTGGTCTGTCTTGAAGGTACCGTAATCTAGGTGTTAAGTGTCACCCCCAGGGTGCATACAAATCCCAAGATCACGATAAGTTCAATGTACACTGCAAGAAACGTGCCGCTATCAGCTTGGTCCCTTGGGGTTGCATTTGTGTAAGCCCCTACACTTTCTCCTGGTAAGTATGATGTTTCCTCCTGATAAATATGTTCATCTATAATATTTTGTCGTCCGAGCAGACGCCATCTTCTACAGCATCAAGCCATGACAGAGCCTACAAAGCATCGATGGCCAGGACTCTACAACAGGGTCACACTTAACAAATGAGAGCAAATCTTGACATGACAAGGCTAATACTCGAATGTGATCGGGTAATATCATGGGGTGACACTTAACACCGGCGGACACTTAACACCTAGATTACGGTATCTTGCTTAGGCGTGGCACTGCTCGGCACTGGCCTCAGATATGCACGTGCGGCTGACTCGGCACGTTCCTGTATCATCTCTCATTGGTCGGAATATACTAGGGTACATCGGTCATCCGGGCTTTTCTTCATCCGGACTGGCATCGGGTCGTTCGGGTTGTACGGTCACCATTCGGGATGCACAATTGTCATTCAGGTTGCACGGCAGTCACTCGGGATGGTCGAGAGTCAACGATCTCGGACTTCACTTCGCGTTCATCATCCAAGTCAAACTCCATGCCACATCACACTTTCGGGGACTCCGTGGCACTGGTAACTTGAGCATCGGTTGTCTCTTCATGGTGGTGGTTGTCTCGCAGTGTAGAGGTGGTGACCTTCTTGGGCTGTGGGTGTATCTATCATTCAGGCTGTTGAGTCTTGGGGCTTCAAAATTGGTACTTCGGCTCGTCAAGGCAGGCTACCTCCCGGGATACATTCACCGGGGACATTTAGCCCCTTCCAATGGGTACCTGCCGTCAAGGAATTCGGCGGCCGGACAGGGCGCTATAACACCATCCCGAAATAGGCCTCTTTCGGGTTGGACGCATCCGTGCCTGTGAGCCAATACGAATCCTAGCACCTTTTCCCGCGATCTCCAAACAGCCAACCCTTCCATCTTACGCCATCCCAAGCCACGCTCTATCCACTCGAAACATCCGGATCTTTGAATCAGACGGCTGAAGAAGACAACTCTGAAAATTCCCAGTTGCCTCGCGTCATCTGGCTATGCATGTTGGAGCTGCGTACTCAGACGACGTATTGTCTACCATTCTGGTGACAGGTGTAATAGCAGAAGGGTCAGCATTTGAAACCATGTTGACAACATCTCCGTCACATCACGAGTCAGCGATTATACTGAAATCAAGGGAAATGGCCTGTACGAAGATCGCCGCGAGTACATTTTTTCTCATCGAGGATTGTGTGACGGGGGAAGTGCTTGCTGTTGGACTTTATAGTACCCCGGCTGTACAAGCCTTTGAGATTGAGCGCTTACAGTACTTGGGCGGATGTGTAGTAATTGCCCATATTGAGAATGCGTCTAGTGCCAAGCAATGGTCTTACAACTTCAAGTACATGCTGGCGAATCTTCGAAACCTTATCAAACTCCTCTCGCAGCAACTGTGTTTCTTCAATCCCAACGACACCACCAAGTCGGTCGCCAACATCACATCTATTGCAAGTTGAGTGAGATCCAATTAGGTGAGCAGCAGACAACGCAGAATCGGAAAGGATACCTCCCTGTTGGCTTTATCGGATTGAAAACAATCATTTGTCACCCTTGCCGAGACCGGCAGGCTACGCTGGCCTCGCCCAGAGCCACATACCTGCCTACATTGATATTGAGGTCGCCAGTAACTTTCAGCAAATTCAGCAGAGGTCTAATAGCAGCGTCGCGATCAAGCGTTGCTGGTACCGCATTGAAACTGAGACAATGTCGCAGCAGTTTATATCGGTTAAGCGACATCACGCTATCCAACGAGATTGAACTGCCGCCAAATATCACATCTTCTTGTTGCTGACCCCAGTAGTTCGCGTATCCCCCTTTTTTGTTCAGCGTCATGTAGAACATGATGCCTAGGAAAGCCATCGGCTCCTCCAGTGTAAATGGTTTTGAAACCTTGATGTCGTATGTAATCGCATACTTGTTTGTCTCGAACAGAACTTGACGCCAGAAGTACAGTGGCAAGTAGGCAAAAAACTGGAGGTGGTCGAGTGTTCAAATAAGTGCATATATGCAGGTTTTTGTGTCGTCGCTGTTGACTCATCAGCGTGATGGTAAAGGTCGGTCGGTGCATCAACTTCTCCCGTAGGTTCAAATCGTAAACTTTGAATGATTTCTATTACTTCCAAACTGGCTGGAAGCAATACACCAGGATCGAACTCTTCATAGTTGGCCACCACTTGCAGACCGTCGTCGTCACCCACGTCAATATCGTCGTCGACGTCACCAGTAGCAATTTTTTGCCAGTCGGGGTTGCTTTTCGACCGAGTAAGTGCCATGTAATTCTCCACACCCCGTTAAGCACAACCGACACTGACATGCTCCACAACGTTCTGGAACTGGGTATCAAACCAGCGAATTTCAAACAGGAAGGCGAACTTGCCTCGCATTAGTCGTCGACAATCACGCCCCACAATATAAGCAGTCCCGATTGCGCGATAGGGTTTGGATTTCATCCATGCCTCTCGCTCCCAGGAAAATGCCACCAACTTGTCCAGATACATGTTTTGCAGCATCATCGGGGGTGTCCTCGTCACTGGTGTCCGACGTAACGAGTCAGGCGTCTGCCCACGTGTTGCAACTGCGGGGGCTTCAGGAGTCCCAGGAGGAGTACCTGTCTGCTGGGAGCCACTTGGTGGTAGATCTTCTATACCAAGTTTTATAACAATACACACAAAATGAGCACTCACAACAATCAAAACCCGCACCAGTCGCAACGCCACGACCGCCGCTTCGCCCCGCACCACGTCCTCGCTGGGCACCAGCTTCGTGTTCCCCGGAGGCCTCGTGATCTGTTCGCGCGCGCCATTGGTGGTCGGCGTCGCCGACTTCTCCGGCAGCATCCCGCACTGCGTGCCTACGCGCTTGGTCCACGCCGTCGCTGGTCTCATCGGTTTGTGCGACTGTAAGGGCACGCAGTCAAGTCTATGGTTAGCATGCACACAGGGACAGCAATCGGCAAGCGTCGCATCTGTCGTTGCGGCAGCATACCGGAGAACAGCGCTCTCGCCAAGAAGATAGTCGACGCCTTCTTCGCCGTCTGGGCACCTCCTGGCCGAATTTTCTGCTAATATCCGTCGTGTGGACGCGTCCGCAGCGTCAATAGGCGCGTCATCGTGTGGAGACGGGTCTGCCGCGAAAACTACAATGGTATCGATATCTTTCCTCACAAATTTCGTTGCATTTCAACCAATCAACATCGGATTTGTCCAGTCGCCGCAAAAGAAAAGAATATTAGCCAATCCGCTATATCCATGTAAACTACCCTGAATATCTAACAGGGCACTTGCAGTGCGCTTTTAGACCGCCCGGCTTTCTCTATCTCTCATCCGTGAGGATAGTGAACAGTACTCAAGCTGCAGGCGAGTACCGTTAATTAAAAGGCGCTCCTGGTGCTATTTTAGATCGGAGTATCTTGACCTTGTATAGGGGCTCGTGAAAGGGTAAAAACACACCTTGTTTTGTGAATAATCGTAACATATCTTGTAGCCCAAGTATATCCTGCTTCCAAATTGTATCGGTAATTTTACCTGTTTCCCAAATGTTATTTATCTTTAAACTGAATCCTGTAGCCTCTCTGTATTGTGTAGCCAAACTGGAGTGTGGAGCCTAACCGTAGTACAGCTAGTCGGTAGGTATTAGACTCAGATATTTTAGAGATCTTGGGCCATGTACCGGGCGGCCTCGTGAGTTTCCATGCGCTACAAGTGTTCTTTTTGGTGCCTCAGAGATGTTCGCACGTTGCTAACTGGCTTGTAGCACCACGGACGCAGCACAAGTTCCGGGATCAGAAGGCCACGCTGATTTTTACCATCTCCACAGAATCCATACACCGCACCACCACAGCTTCAGCACGCTGAAGGACAGCGGCATCCGCACGCTGCACCACTACATTATCGACACGCTGCACCAGTGGGCTACCAGCTACTGAAATAATACCTCAAGTCATTAGATGATATTTTCCAAAACAACCCCTCGATAGCCATTTTCCAAAACAGGGACCGGCAGCCAGAAGGCGGGGGGGGGGCATAAGTTTGTCCCAGTGCTGGTCTTGGTCCGCACACCAAGCGCTGATGTAGTCCTTCGAAATGTGATTGTTTAGGAGTGCATTAAAAATGTTGCTTCTTAAAACTTTCGGTGTTGCTTGCAGGACATTGCACTAGGCATCTTCAGCAGCGTCAATTATTAGCTCCTTACGATATACATTAAACAATGCTGCCATAACCCCAGCGTACTCAAAATGAATTAAATTACTTGCGGCAAAAATTGCTTCCACATGATACTTCCGTGAACGGTCGCTGAAGCCACAGATAATAACGTGGTATTCAATTTCACTTACCTTAAACGTATCATCGATGTGAAAAAGACTAAAACCATCGTCCTGCTGGAAGTAAGTAACTTATGCTAAACCTCCAACCGTAATCACATCAATAATGAAAGAGCTGCTGTCTTCGTCATTGCCAACCCATCATCACCAAATGTTGGTCTAAACATGAAAGCTTTTTCAAGCGCCCTTATTGAATCCACTGAGTTCCGTTCTAATTTTTTAAACGCATGTACCGTATATGAGATCTCCTACTTCAGAATGATCTCCTAATTCAGTATAAAATTAGTGCATAGTAAACAGAATATGGCCAAATTTTGCAAGCAAGGTGCAAGACCAAGTGCTCAAACCAATCAGCCGAATGACGGATATTTTCGTCAAAGTTCCCGCTGCCACCGCTCCCTCGATAACCGAGAAGACTAGCGGGCCCCTCAAGGAGGAGGTGCTGATTGATCGTATTGTGAAACTACACAAGGTAATTGACCAAGTGAAGCAAAATAGCGAAAGTCGGAACAAAATGGTAGTGTGGACCTACGCTAGCTAAAAGTCTTGCCTGTTACCAGCAGCGACTACAACACTATGAAACTCAACTTGCGGATCTGGAATAGCTCGTGCTGGCAAGACCGTTTCGGATGCTGTATTGAAATATCTTATCAGTAGTTTTGATTTGCACCAGTAACTGTTTCGATGGGAGGAAATTAGTTGAAGCCTGCTCTGCATGAGCTACTGCTCGTTTTCTTTCTCTTCTCTGGCCGGACGGGGGCCCAATTACGCCTGGAGCGAATGATAGCACTGCGTTCATCAAACTCAACGATTACGTTTGCGAATCCATTGGGAGCGGTTGTACGTGTCCGTGTCGATTGCTAGGTCCGATGACTCGTAAACGCAACGATAACGTGACACAACTTGTGGAGCCACGGTGATATCGGCTGGGGCATCCTCGACTAAACGAACTTCTTACCCCATCAATCAAATCTTTATCGTCTTCAACACTGAAGTTCCCATTCTGACGTGGGTTCCGATTAATGCACCAGTTGTGCAAAATGCACCCCGCGAGTATCGTACGTGGCACTTGCTTGAAACATATCTCCAAAGGCGACCTGAAAACACGCAACTTACAAATTAACAGTCCGAAAGCTAATGTGACGCTGGCTAATATGAAAATTATAGCTGTCCTGCAGCCAAAGAAATGCGAGGCGCTTAGAAATCCAACTGCAACGCCGATTCCACCAGGACTCGAGCAACTCACTGCGGTGAATCGACTTAAATGGTCACAACACGCCTGCACGTTGACACCATAACGCTGATAGTGGCCGGTGCAAAAACGATTCTAAATTAGCTAATCCTGCACCTAAACATTTAGATGCTTCGGACTCTTCAGATTCATTCTTTTTTGGGACCCGAATGGGGCAGATCTTTCTATCAATGACACCAACACATCCCTTCGCCAGGAGCGAGTTGTTTAGTAGTTCAAATGCCAGCGCCGCATGGCGTTGCGCTTGCACGGTAGCTGGAAATGGCAGCTGAAGCTCAGGATGAGCCAATATCGTGTCCACCACTTCATGAGTAATGGTGTCGAATGATGTAACGCTCACACCACTGTTTTCACGTATATCGTGGTAGGATACGCCGCTCAGCCAGTCTAGACACAGCTGGATATTTTTGATGTGGTTAGTTGGGTCGGCTCTCGTTTGGTTGCGCGGCTGCTACTCTTCAACGGACAGACATGGCTCGAGCTTTGCGGCTAGCTCCATGAATGACGGAAAAGACATATTTTAGCACTTGTGAAAAGTGCCTGCGTTAACCAAGCGTTGTGCGTATGCCTCCGAGTCGACACGCTTCCGTAGATGACACTGTCGACGCATGTCGACGGGTAGCGCCAGCAGCAGCAAGAAAACAAAGCGAACTGCAACCTTGGCCTCCATGGTATGCAGTCAGCAATTGAGACTCGACGCCTCGGGGGGGGGGACTTCGAGTGGGGAGTGAATATTTAGGTTACGGTAGAATATTTTGCGAGCGTGGCACGATGACAATGACAGGTTTGGTGGCCACATGGTTTTGCCATCGTTAGCAGGCATAACCTAGCCCAAATTTTGAAGGATCAATTAAACGTCCGGGATTTATGCCTTGACATGGCGTGGTTAGAACCGATCCTGAAGGTGGCGGGTTCCTGTGTGTTTCACAGTCGGAGAGATGGATTGGGAGCGGGTTTGTGCTTATGTGAGATTTCTTACACAACTTTAGATCTAAACGTCGAAGCGGCTTCGTGGGCTGAGCCACAGTGGGTGAGGCCCGCAAATACGAAGATGCCTCCTGCGAATATTATCTCCGAAAAAGATTAAATCAAAATCATACGGTGTGCGCAACAAAATCAAACATAATCCGGGCAGACGTGATGAGCTGTCGACTGCCCGCACCGTAGACCACTCTAAAGTACGATAAACGAAGGAATACCACTCGATCACTAGCTTGCAGATTTTCAATACGAAAGTCGTGCAAATGTCCGCGCTTCCAGAAACACGGCGGGGGGGGGGGGGGGTCGCCAAGGCTCAAGCGAATAATCATACACCAACAAGCGCCTGGCGCGCCTATACTGTTCTGCTAACTACGGCAAGCGCACCTAACTTTGTCAGCTGTGCCCCGGGGGTCATGAAATCATATGAAGGCATTTGCGTTACCCAATCCCGACTTGCGAATTTTTTTGGATGTAGCTGCTGATAAAACCAATAAGGCTAAATGCAGCCAAATTTGGAAAGTGTGGCAGTGCTTCAACATGAACGCGTGGTTTATCATGGCTATTTCTTAGCATCATGCCCGACATAAAGCTGATTGTCTTGGAAAGTGCTGTTGTCTCCCCAGCTATGAAAAAACTTATGAAGGACATCGATGCAAAGGATCTAGCGCATCGCCAAATTTAACCGGAGGTATGGTTAAATACCTTTGCAAACCTCTAAACAGGCAGTTTTCTTGTAATCAGGTTCTGCGCTGAGTCAAAAACCGTATATGAGATCTCCTAATGCTTGAAGTGGTATTGTTGCTTTAGTATTTGTCCTATTCTAGCCCTTTTATGTGAGTTTGCCATGTGGGCGATTTGGTTGACGGCGGTGGTCCCATAGGCAGATTCAGCGAGTCGACCTCGTCCTTCTGATACAAGCCACATTTAACAAAAGCTTCCAGCTCTGGCTTCTCCTTAATGCAAACGCAAAGATACGCAACGTCCAGATCGCCAGAGCAGAAGTCGTAAAACTCGTTGGAGTTGTGACCAGACACGTGGAATCGAGCGAATGGTTTTAGTTTCCGTTCACCCTTTCCCACAGATTCTAGAGCTTGGTCGTCTCATGCTTTACAATAACGGATGGTAACACGAGGCTCGCTCGCGGCTGAAGCAAAGGGGTTGTTAAAGTTGAACGTGTTGGTACGATGGTGAACCCCAACCTCTGTCCAAAGTACCGTCCTAAACATCACCTGTATCGATTTGATCACGGGTCGCTGCACCGTCCGACGAGACAAACCGCTGAACAAAAGGATCTAAACAAAGAATGATTAACACCCGAATGTCATCTGCAGGCGAGGCTCCAAAAGATTTTCCTCGTCGACCGATGACTGGACCGATCTTTGGACTGCATCATGGGTAGTAATTATTATCTGTTGTATTTCTACTGGTTGACCTGTTGTGAGCAAATCTACTGTCACCTGTTACCTGTCCATGATTATCTGTTGCGTAAAGTAGGGTAGATGATGCGTACGAAAATTATGCAACAGGTCCAAAGCAGGAAACAGTTCGAAACCTTTTTGGACATGTACATAGATAGTGATACGATGCAGAAGGGTACAAGCAGCTTAGTTACGTAATAGAAAGACTGTTGATGTGCTTTAAGTTGTAAGTCAGTGCTCTTTGACGAGCGGGCTTCTGTTGCATGAGCCTCAATTCAGTTGCCTCACACGACGTTCGTTTGCACGTACGAGGTCCAGAACCATTTCGTCTGCTTGGTAGTATTGTTCGTCACCATAGACATACACGACACTCAACTCTTAGACGCCATCTTCTTGGGAAAGGCGCACGCCACCTATGGTGCCAATACACTCATCACGTATCGGTGCGACACGCCCATCTATTGTTGTTTTAAATTTATGAAGGACAGCTGGAGCGGCAATTATGGCTCTCTTGTGGTTTAATTGCTGCAGGCGGTTGGGGACCCAGAAATTCGCCGTGAGCGGTTTTCGGCTAAGTGCCCTTCTTGAAGTACGTGATCGACTGGGAGCTCTTGTCGCTGGGATCATGGCTCCTGCAAGCTCTAGATTCAACTTGTGCAGGTTGTGAAGTGCTGCAACTGCATGAGGGCACACCCATCCAGAGTAGAGTGCATGTAACGCTTGTACGTGCACCTGAGTGTATTTCGTACTAATTGTATCTATCAGGTCACAACGTATCATAAAACTATGTGTCTCAATTATGAAATACGCGTCAGGGACCTTCTTATCTCCGGACGTTTCCATGTTGGAGAGAGTTCAGCTCCGGCATAACTCGAACAACTTCAACGTCAACAGATACCTGCTGCAACGAAAGAAACTTCACTTCAATGTCAAGTGGGGATGTTCGACGGCCCGCGCTACACTCCAAGGAAGGGACAAGGCTTAACAAACGTAGTTAGGAAACCGCAGATATGTCATTTCGATACTTGTGTGCGAACACGAGTTGGACTCATTCCTAACGCTAACAGTGAGTCGATTTCCGGTTTATGTACGGCTGGTATGCCATGTATAGAGTTCTCCACGCCAACACCTTTGCGCAACCCCCTTCTGCTATAAAGCATACCGGGTCAATTGTCCGCCAACGTCCCGTTTCGAGATCTTTATTCGGTGTGAACACCAGCTGTGTGATCTGCAGATGTACACTACTCTAGTAGCATTCTTGGACGTGTACCAAGTGTTGTAGGTGTACTCAAAAGCATTGAACTGCTCGAGCGCGACTTTTGCTTCATCAATCAAGTCGTAAAAGCCCACATGTATATACTTTGGTTCGACGGCTGCTTCGATTCGGTCAACATTCGATGCCATCTTCTCTAAAGTCCAGATGCATGCACAATAAGTCTTTCTTTCAGTGCTCGTCGTTACTATCTGCATTCGCTATGTCGAGTGAGTGGCTGTTGTCGGCCCCTACCCACCACATATGTCAATCAACTCTCATCTAACACAGCAAAATATAACTCGCAGTCGACAGCTCACGCACCGCCACGGTCTATCACCGCACACAATGAGAAACGCACCCTACGCATTTGTTAGGTAAAGTTACTTCCGACACACTAAATATGGAGACTGCACATAACCAATTGTCGGCCGCAGTAAGTGTGTGGTAGGCACAAGATGCTGACTGCCTGTTACTACCAGATGCACCCTCTAAAGCACCACCCGCTTCTCAGACACCGCTACCACCCAAACCATGCCCATCTCGCACGCCTGGCAGCCAGAGGGATCCCTCTGCGACGGCTCTCTGAAGGCCTACTAGGCATCCAAGAGCCAGCTCATGCCCTGCACAGTGTGCACTTCTGCATACCCGCATACTTTGAGTTACAAGAACTTGCGATGTGCGTTTAATCTGTGGCCCCGTTCGTGAAGTGCATGTGGCGTGGCAACCTGCCAAGAAGCAAGGACGGTGACCAGGAGCGAGCTTGGCAAGCATTTTTGCTGGGGGTAATCCGCGCCGGAAACCTACGTGCAACGCACGTTCATCCACGACATGACTCGTAAAAACCTCACGCCACTCTAAAATGCTACATGCGATGTCGCATAAGTTTGCGCTGAGCCCAGAAGATATACCAGATCTATGCAAAGCTCATATCTGTGAGCCATTATATGCGCACAAAGCTCGACGGCCACGATCGCATCAGCGATGTGGCTGCCCCTTCTGGGTCTCTTCATTACATCGATTGGGACCTTCTTGATATAAATCTCAAGTCAAATTCGAGGGGTCAGACTTTCCGTGTGAAGGAATTTCGTTTTTTTGGCCTAGATTAATATTAGAGCTGATTCGCGCGAAACAGATGGCACCGCTTAACTCATAAAAGCGAGAGATATCCGTTAGTGGTTATCTCACAGAATTTGAGCAAATATTGGCTTCAACATGAAAAATTTACAGGGGGGGCAGACTTTCTGGACCCGCTTTACGTACAGGTGACTGGCGAGCGAATGAGTGTGTATGTAGTGGGCGGCGCCGACGCTGATCAATACGAAGCAGTTCGGAGTGTGTCCGGGATTGACTGCACGTACGCATTCCTTATATATCATTGCCAAAATGCGGCTTGCTGTTAATGAGCGCATGTGTGAGATTCACGGCGACGTAGTGGCTAAGGTCTATAGTATCATCTATTATCTGCACCTCTCTCTCACTGAGGATGTGTACTTGACGCGCAACTGTTTGAGTGGAGAAAAAAGTCCTGAGTCGAGTTCGGACCGTATATGAACTAGCAGTGGCACAAGGGAAACTTTGGTGGCTGGCGGTGCTATGTTACGACTTCGAGACTTACTACAACTAATAATCCCTACGAAACCTTCAACCGCGCGTTCAAGCGCGATTACACACAGAAACGGAATCTGAAGTTGGTGCTGCTCCTGCGGTAAATGCGTGACTACTGCAGCCATCGTTCAATGGCGTTGCTGGCGTACCTTTAGCAAAGGAAATCGAAACTCGCCTTCAAGCTCGGGTCACTTCTCTTCGCACGGGCGGGTATCTCCGTGAGCACGGAGCAGCGTAACCGTATTGATTAAGGTGAAACCAGCATGGGGCCGACAGCCCTGCAGGAACAGTTCTGCATCGGCAGAACAATCTGACGCAGCACCTTCGCCAAGCTAACGTCCGAGCAGCATGTTACCATGCGTACGTGGAGGACAAGGAAGAGAACCACCTCGCTTGGTTTCGCGACAAACTTCAAGTTGTAGTGGCAACCATTGCGTTTGGGCTTGGAATCAATAAGCCTGATGTGCGTTTCGTCATCCACTTTACACTTTCAAAGGTATCGTATATGTATTCCTGTGCTACCTACCTATCTAATGTCACAACGTGCTAACTTTTTTTTTCCTTATGTGCTGCAGTCTGTCAAAGGGTACTACCAGGAATCTGGAAGAGCAGGTCGCGATGGCAAAACAGCACGTTGCGTCTTGATGTACAGACCGTCGGATATTATTCGTGTCTGTAACATCGTGCAAACAGAAGTCGGAGGTATGCAGAATATGCGTTCGATGATCAAGTACTGCGAGGATCTTTCTCAGTGTCGACAGTACATGATGACAATGTACTTCGGGTGCGTATCTGTTTGATTCATTCTTCATAAGTATAGATATTGCGGTTGGCGTTATTGATAGCACTATACTCTTGTTGTGCATGTTTTGCAGAGGAACCTCCGAAGCCACATCAATATGTGAAGGAGCATGCGATAACTGCAAGCGGGATGTTGACACGGAAGATACGATTGATTTGTCGGAACATTCGAGAGCCCTGATTTCAATAACTGAGGATGCCAAACAACTGTAAGTAAAAGATTCCTTTGACTGAGTTTGTTCGTCGCAACTCACACCGTTAATTTGCTGTAGGTAGAGGGGTCTCACGCTCAAGCAGCTAGTCGACGAATTTAAATCAAGGAAGTTCGCTTAGCGATGGTCAGAGCTCGACCCAACTATAGCTTCTATGTCTCGAAGCGTGTGTGACAGTCTCAACCTTCTGCTGAGGTAGAGTATCTCCTTTAAACTGACAGTCATTATATCACTAATTACTGACCTTGTGTTGGTGTTGCTTGCATGAGCAGCAATGTGCTTCAGCCCGAAATCAGCTACACTGCGTATAACACGATCTGCTATTTGGTTCCCGGACCACGAGCTTAACATCTGAAAAGGGATCGTTTTAAAATTCAACTTCCGAGTTGCCTCCTCGATGCGAAAGAAAGATTGGCGGATGCAGCTCCTGTGAGATCATCAAAGAAAAGAAAACGATCAGAAAAAGTGTACTAAGCATGAGCTTTAGCGCTATGTAACTACGTAGATCATTCTACCTCTCGTTTTGTTTCTTTGCTGGTGGTAGAACAGATTCCTCCTCAATCGACTTGATTATTACGCTCACCTTGCTTCGCATTTCCCCGCATTGATTTCCAGCCATCCATCCGCTGGTCAATGTCCTGCAGCAGAATATCGCCCTCTTCATACTCTTCACCAGTTCCAGAGCCTCTGCGGGACGCGCACTCGGCTTCGCGGAACCGCTTGACAAGCTTGTCAAATCGAGTTCGTAGCGAATTTCCAGGTTTGCCCTTCACTAAGGCCTGAGAGCCGCTGCCCATTGGCGCTATTTAGTCAAAGCACTTCATTACACTTATAGTCGTACCATAGGGAGCTTCACATGTCTTAACCCTTTCGCGGCCGGAGGGAGCATTATGCCTCCTTCGAGGGCCTTTTCAAAACACGGTATTGACCCTCCAGAAGGAGGCATAATGCCTCCATCTATTTAAATACTCGCAGGTTTTGAGGCGACGCTTCACCAATATTTTATTTTGACCAATCGGGATGCGTCATTGGCCCCCTCGAAGGGAGCATTTTGCCATTATTTGTTCTTCAACCTATCTGAAGGGTCGAATGCCTACATGCTCGAAGGAGGCAAAATGCCTCCATCTATCTTTGAATTACTTGGATTCGTATACTATACAAACTCTAATTGTTCGCGAAAGGGTTAACTGTGTTAACATCACGTAAGCGGATGAGATCGTCGTCAGCAGTGATGTTTTTCTGAGCTTGCTGGGCCGGTTCTTGCTGCTTCGTTGGCGGGAGCGATGCAAAACTCTCGCTGTCATCGAATGCAACATCGGAAAGAAGCGATCATTCGCTCAAGTCTGCCATACTTGCGAGCCGTATGTCACTGCTGTATGGTCCTTTGGGCTGGCCGTCGGTGTTGTGGCTCCGTGCAGCCGGTATACTAAATCTTAACTGAGCGCTTTGATAACTGGCCTCGGTGCCTCGCTTTCGATTACAGAGAAAGGTTTTCGTGGCGAAGCTCAACTCAAGTACGGTTGCGAAAGATCTCTAAAACGACAGATTAGTACATTAAGGTCCTGGTCAACACATCAGAATTGTGTCACACGTGCTCGAGACCAATCAGAACGCAAATTCAATCAGTAAGAAAAAGATGCAGAATGTCCACCGAAAAAATCGCACCGCAACCACTCCGGCATGCTTAGCAATATCTGAAAGGATAAACCCGAGGGAATTACGGATGGTCGCAAGGACCGCTCCAGATATCCACGTATGGTGCCTGCTGACGTGGCGACACTCGAAGATGTCTCTCCTGCTCAAATCTGTGGCACCGTTCGTGTTGGACGATGCAACCAAGCTCCAACCGGATCATGTTCGAATTACCGAAAACGACTACTTGAGTTTGTCATTTCAGCGTTAAATACAGCTCTAGCTTTGCTGTAAAAAGCGGGGACGCTCAACAGGTGGTACAGCATGCTACCGCTATTGCGGAAGGCATGGGAGCAACAATAGCAAACAATGTTGCCTCTGGAGCAAGGTCTTCAGTGTTGAACACGACGCGTTGTTCAGCTTATGTTTGCTGCGCGGGCTCATATGCGTATACCCGGCAGCGACGATGGCGATGTAGAAGCTGTCGAGGTAGTGTACCCACCTTGAAGCCAGAGTGGCTTCACGCGCCCTGTCCAATTACAGCCTCAACGCGAGTCGTGACAACCCGCAATTTAAAGAACTGTACGCAGTTCCGCACGCAGGCCTCAACCTTTCTGTCAGAGTGTTTTTGGCTGTCAGAGAGGGGCTTCTCCCAGAGCTCATCTATCGTTTTCAACGTTGTCTCTTCAAGAGAAATGCACTGCGAAGCACCCTGAAGTTTATTGCCGACAACTCAGACAGCAACCCGACGTCTCAGGATGTACACAACTTGGCACGGAAACGGAAGCGTCGCGACACAGAAAACGGGCCCAGTACTAGTGACAAGAGGTTGTAGAAGTGTTTCTAGAGGTTCTGCTAATTGATACGACGCATGGGACGTATCATTCAAATTACAAAGTATTCTAGTTCATGTCTCATGACACGTTCGGCAAGGGTCATTTCGTGCAGCATGCATTGCTTAAGGATGAGGAACGGCCAACGTTACTAACAGTCCTGTAAGAGTTAAAGATAATAACCCGGCTTGGAGAAAGTTGCCCTGCATCTCGATTGACAAAAACTTCACAGAAATGTCGGCTCTGAAAAAAGCGTTTCCGGACGTGACAATCCTGTTGTGTCAGTTTCACGCATTAATGACCTGAGAGAGGAGATTGCATCGGCCGACTACGGGTTCAGCTCATGGCGGAAGGAGAAGCTGCGTGGTGTAATAAGTCTCCTGGTCTACCCGAAGACAGAGACGGAGTACATGAAATATTTTCTTTACATGATGCATCTTGCCTCAGTTGGAGATTATGATTCCAGTGCCGTAGCATGTGGGTTGTCTTCAGATGGTCAAGTATCGAGTCCAGTCGAGCATCAGTCGAGCTCAGTTGGGCAAGTTGGGCTACCATCGGGTGGAGGTGGGGATGGATCAGCGTCCGTTTTGCCTGTACATTTAAGCGAAGATGTATCGGTTTTGGAGCTTGCAAAACAATCGCCGAGTCTGTTTATTCAATGCTTCATGAAGAACGGGAAAAATGTCGCAAACTGTGGTGCGCCCACAAGCGTCAGAATATGGTCCCACACGGAAACTACACCAATAACAGATGGGAAGTTTCCTGAAAACGGCTTAAATAGTGGGAAGATTCGTTCATGGCCGTGGATGACTGGAATGCATATATCATGTACTACCAGAGCCTGCAGGAGAGACGCTTTCTGGAGCACGAAAACAAGTAGGTCAACACGACGCCGGCTACAATCGTGAAATGATTATGGTGGCGAATCTCGTCAGCGAGCATGCATGTGAATTGATTTATGTGCAGTGCGATATGCTCTAAGCGAAGCGGCTTACGAATGCTAAGAGTAGGGATTTGGTTTCCGTTGGTAGACCAAAGGAGCGCTTTTTTGTGTACTTCCAATATTCGCACACACGGAGTAGAGACCGTGATTCTGCATAAACGAAGTCAAACTGCAGGTATACGGAAGCTGCTGCAGTCAGTGCACGTATGTCGGAAAAGTATTTGCATTGGTCCAGCAGCTAATGTCTGACAAATGTAATATGCAGAGGTCTCTCTCATTGTACTATTCTCTTTCGGAAGCTGTTTCCGTGGAGGTGGAGTTCCGGTTACTGGTGAGCAGTAGACTCATCAACTCTTGGTGACGCCGACGATCCTGGTCTCAATCTTCTTGACCCTGGCGACGTCCTTCTTCTCTGTCTTCTTCCCTGCTGACTCGCCCTTCTCCTCTCCGTTGGCGCTCCCAGCGCATTCGTTGTTCATCTGCGCGCAGGCGCTCCTGCTCCAATGACAAACGCGTCATAGCAATAAAGCGAGCATCTGCCTGGTAACTACAATGACAGCCGAGCTTTCCGATTTGAGCGGGGAGCTACAGAATGTACAGAGTGGAGAAAGCAGCTATTACTTGATTGGGGACAGTGTCTATGTATGCAGCACCGACATGCTCACTTCCTTTACGCGTAACGAAACGACAGACACCCACCGAGACGCCTACAACTTTTACCTCCCCTATTGAGAATCCGAATAGATGTCGTTCGGTGTCCTAGCTGCAAAATGGCACGTTTTCGCTAGTAGCGTTGGATCATGTGCCTCGCCTAGTGCAAGCAGCAGCGCGTCTGCATAACTACGTGCAGAACGACCGATACGGGATACGATATTGTGGAGGAGTGCGTGACGCACGGGCTTATTATAAGACAGGGTCGTAATCTAGTATCGCAGTTGGGATATGCACCATCTACAGTCACACCGGAGACGGGTTCAAGCTCGTTCTTTGGAGAAGTAGTGGTGCAAAAGATTAAACGCCATAACCTCATCCGGCCTAAGTATCCTACTCAATCAAAAGAAGCGACCTTCTCTAGCTAGGACTCAACCTTTTTTCTCGGGGACCTCAATTACAGCATCTCGCGTGCCAGCTTGCTTTGCCGCACACAATGTCTTCGTCAGCTTCTCCAGCTCCGTGTGCGCTCCATGTCCTCGACTCCCGTCGGCCCAAACCTGTCCTCCAAGAAGGAGATCACTTGATCAACGTCGCTCTTGCGTTTTTTGTATCAAGACGACTCCGCTTCGAAATACTGCCAATGGCAGCAGACAACGACTGGGGGGGGCTAATAGCCAAGCACTAACGTAAAGAGGTTCAATCTTGCCAAAGCAATAGCAGACGAAATCGTTTGCATGGATACCGGTGATCTTGGCGGCACGTGCGTAGGCAGCAACATGAAGAGAGACCGCATATGATTTGTCTGGAGCGTAATGCAGGTAGCAACTTTATAAACACGAAAACAACATGAAAATTAGTTATTATTCTTGTTGCGAACAAACGCCATGCTCATCGTACCTTTTCATCCACGGAGTCAAAGAAAATGCGACCAACATTTCCAGGTGCTCGAATATCAGTCGGTAGATATGTATTTCCATATTTGCACTAGCTTTTCGTCACTGTGGCACAATATGACCAGGGTCCACACATTCGAAATGCTCGTCTCTGGAAACGCGCCTTCCGTACTCGACGCGAGTCTTGACGTACTCTATCGCAACGTCCGCCCAAAACGAATTCTGCCAACGCACTTCTCCAGCGTCCAGTTGCTTTCGGTTGGGGCACGCTCTCATCTCCCCGAGACGCATGTGGAACTTTTCACTGAAAAAGCCATTAACCCAACGGAGGCTGCAGTGTCTCGTTTTTCACGTTCCACTCGCCACTTGAGTACGCTGATTTCCCAAGTCAAGCCGTGTATTGGCTCGTTCGTCACTGACGGCTTCCTCGCTCTCTCGCCGAGAGAGCGAGGAAGATGCACGAGCATGTCCTGGTAGCTCTGTCTGTTGTCCAGGTTCACCCCCTTTGAGCGCACTTTTATGTGGAAAGAATGACATGATGTACGACGCTCCTTCGCACAAAATATGTCGATGTAAGCGCGCAGAGTATCGTTCTTCAGCCGGGGGGTCTTCGATTCTCCGAGCGATCTGTGCGCCAGCACTTAAGCCCTCGTCCACACCAACGACCACACCAGCGACGCGCTAGTCAGTTCAATCCATGTTCGGCTTTTGTAGGCGAATCCAAAGGAAAGCAAATAATCAGAGGGGGCGAAAGGCTCGGTGTGCAGCAAGCAGCACTCGATGGCGGCGGAGA
>JAHQIV010000060.1:0-40864 GCA_030463285.1 Phytophthora europaea | reverse complement strand
CCCGCTGTGGGACCCCCAGGACCCCCGGATACACGTGTATCCGCCCGGGAATATATATATAACCCTAAATCCAAAACTTTAATAGAACTTTTACTCTCTGATTGAACAGCGGTTTGCTCTTCTGTCAAAAAATTTTCCCACGTATTGAACAACACAGCCTGAAATGTATTTGAATATCGTTCGTTCTATTACCTGCTTTTTCTAACTTCTAAGAATAATATACTAATTCCCCTTTATCCGAAAACATGAACTGCGATCCATGTGTTCCTTTTTTCTAATATGATCTTATACGTTCAACTTTTCGAACAGTTCGTGTTCTAGTATCATATTCAGTATGCATATATACTCCTATTACGATGCTTATTCTAATGGACTTGGAAACTTCGTTGACGCTTTGCTCATTGGCTCCATGTTTCCTAGTTCGTTTGAGATCGCATTGTTGACTCTTACAGACACCAGCACTCGGGCGGTCGCAGTTATTATCTGTGTGGCATTGATTCCGCGCTCGTTTGCTGGGCCTTCGTGGTCGTGTTGAGTCTGGGCAGTAGAGCCGAATGTTCTCGTATCGGTACTATTGCCTTGTTCTAGGGCACAAATCTTGAGTAAAAGCTGGTAAAGTAGCTTCATTCGGCATTAGCTGGTATCCGGTTGGTAGTTTGAGGTGCTGTGCGCTACGCTGATTGACTGTCCGCATGGGCGGAATACATGAACCTACTGCCGATTGCTAAATATCGAGTGAAAAGGTAGGAAGCCTGCTGGATTTTGGGGGAGTGCCATGGTGAGGAAGGGTTGTTCTTGATGCTCTTGCGCTTGGTCCAGTACTTATTTCTCGCTTGGTTCGGTAGAAATAGAGGTATGTGGGCTGGGTCAGAGGATGGCCGATGGGTGAGGTGAATGCATGCTGATTAGATAGCTGTGCGTAGCCGCCGTTTCACCACTTGTGACGGGGGTCACACGCACTGTAGCGTTGAGCAAGCGTAGCACGCTAACCACAACAGACTCCTGGCGTCTCTGTTGCTTCTTGTCCAAAAGGCCTAGCCTTCCCTGGTACCTAAGGTACCGGGTACCGAACAACTTGCACACTTGTAGGTTAGAGTTAAACAGTCTTGTATTAATTACACTAGTAAGGTTCCTATCTACTGCTTTCTATCTGTATACTGAATCTCTGTCTAAATGGTGATCTCCCTGAGCGGTTGGCTCTGACGAGCCCGCATCCTTAAGTTCGATTGACTCCTAATAAGCATATTATCTAGGAGAGGTTTGCGAGGAATATTTCTACGGAGAGGGTCTGGTGTGTACCACTCAATGTGGAGTGGTCCACGCCAGGGGCGACCGCAAGTCCAAAGCGGTCAGTCTCTGATTCCTTGAAAAGGACCAAGGCCAGCGTTGGCTCCGTTACACCCTCGCACACCCAAACGGGAAGCACCTGTCCCATGGGGAAATCCAGCGGAAACTCGGGCTCCGCCCAATTTACGAATCCACGGTCGACTGAGCAAACCGCCACTCCGACAAGCCCACCGGGCGACCCTCGTTCGCCGATGCCCAAGCCTGCCACGTCCGCAGGCGATGACGCCCAACGAGCCGTCGCTCCTGCCAAGGAGACGGAGAGCGCGACGTCCACGAAGGAGCCGACCCCAGCGAGGAAGAAGGCCGCTTCTACTAAGCCCGCTGCGAGGCAGCCTACCAAGAAGAAGGCCGCCACGAAGGAGGCCCACACAACCCCGAAGCGGATCTCCAAGCGCAAAGAGGTGCTGCTCGGGTCCCCATGAGAAGAAGAGCAGCAGCGAGTCCGACACGGACACTCCGAACCCCGGGCTCATCACTGGTGACAAATCTTCTTCGGACGACGGCTCAAAGGCTCCTGGAGCCACAAAGTCCGGGAAGACTCCTGCTGCAAACGAAGGCTCTGCGGGGACCACTGACCCACCCGAGGAGCCGGCACCGCCGGCTGAGACCCCCGAGGAGCGAACTCCGTCGTCGGAGGACCCGTTGCTGCAGGTGGACTACGAGGAGTCGGCCTCCGACAATGACCAAGAGGCCGGCGAGGTCGAGGACTCGAGTGCGTCACCACAGCTCACTGACCAGCAGCGCGTCCTCCATCCTGGAAGCCCGATGACCCCAAAGACTGCTAGTGCAGTGGCACGCGCCAAGGCCGCGGAGCAGAGCGAGTCTCGCCGAGATGACCATCAGAACCAGGTATTGCTCGACGTCATGCTTCTTGCGTTTAGCGATGCTGTCGATCACAGGGCAGATTCTGCCCGAAAAACGTGGTCTGTTCGCCCCCGATGACGAGGCATTCCACTAAGCTAGCGGAGGGAAGGTCGTCTTCGGTAAGAGGGCAATTATCGTCAACTTCGGGCACGGGCTCGATCCCGTCCGGTACCTCCGAAGGATACGGCCGGCTCTATCGTCCTTGGAATTTTTGAGGCGGTTTAAATTGATGGTCACGACACGGTTCGGGTGTGCAGGGATAGCTACTCGATAAGCGTTCTCGCCCACAATTCCGACGATCCGATAGGGTCCGTGCCAGGAGAAGGCCAACGTTTTGGTCTTCTTCCTGCCACGCCCGGCCCGGAAATTTTGGTAGATATTAAAGTAAAAAGAAGCTGGCTTTGGTTCCAATATACTTTATTAACCGTTACTTCTCTATATAGTGTTACTAGTGCTCAGTCCGAAGCAAAAGAGGAAGTGACGAGCTCGTACTCGCTTCCTGTTCGCTTGCTTCGTTTCCTCACCGCACAGAAAATTGCCTGGGTCAGAGAGGAGGCGAGAGCCTATGGCTCTCCAACAGCTGGGGTAGTAGTACCGTAGACTTCTTAGACACTTCACACGATATAATATAAATCATAATAAAACATTAATATGTCTGGTCAGGTTCTGCAAAACCCATCCTCGAATGGTCTGCCGGGTCTTTACCGCACAGGCGCACCCTTTGAGGCTTTACCAGCACCTGGCTGAACACTTCCACTAAGTGTCATCAGCAGTCTTAAGGTCCTTGACCCCAATAAGTTCTCTTAGCTTTGATGAATTGTCCTGTTGGCACGGCTTTTGTCAGTATATCTGCTGCCATGTCATTCGTCGAGCAGTACTGAATCTCTAGTCGCCCCTCTTCCACGAGGTCTCTTGTAAACACCGAATTTCGATATGTTTGGTGGTTTTGTGATTTCCTTTTTTTACCGTGCTGATGGCCGCTTTGCTATCACACCATACGTGCACTGGTTTCTCTTGAGGAAACCCGTCTCTCTTTCTAGGTGCCAAAGCCATTCGCTTTCCTTTGCCCCTTCCCTTAGTGCAATGAGCTCTGCTTCCGCAGTGGAAAGAGATACCGAGCCTGGTTTGCAGCTGCACCATGAAATACTGGTGTTAGCCATGGAGATTACATATCCCGTAACCGATTTACGTTCTTTGGGTTGCACGCGAAGCTTGCGCCTGTGTACACTTCATACGTCACCGTTTTCGAATTCCCATCAAGAACGAGACTGTACGATGACGTCCCTTTCAATTATTTCAGCACTCTCCTGGCCGCCTGCCAGTGTGTTTCCTTGTAGCACAATAGAAACTCGCTCAGTTCTCTCACTGCGTGTGCAATATCTGGTCGTGTTCCTCTCACCAGGTATTGTATTGATCCGCCAAGCCTTCGGTAATCAAAGTTTTGGGCTGCAATTTGCTGAACTGACATCTCTGTTTCAGCCTCCAGCTCTACTCCTCTGAGCTGCGGAGTTGCGACTGGCGCGCTTTTCTCCACATCAAACTTTTTCAACAGCTCGTTGATATAGTTGTGCTGTGAGATTGTCATGATCTTCTTTGACCGATTCCGACGGACGTCCATCTTTAGGATGTAATGGATATCGCCCAGGTCTTTCATTTTGAATCTGGCTGAAATATCCCTTTCAGCTGGTTGATCAGCCTCATGCCACGAGACATAATCCTAAGGGTATCCACGTATACTACCACAATAACCCAATATTATCCCACGTGTTGGACATAGGTGCAGTATTCCTTATTGGCGGGTGTTGGAGTACATGATTATTAATCACTTAAGTACGTATCCTGGTCTTAATCCTGGACGAATTCTGAACAAGTCCTGGAAAAATCCATGTACGTTGCAAACTACCTCGAATCGCCTCTTAAGTACGGATTTCTGCAATCTCATCTTCTTCTACGCGAATACAATGGGAAGGAGTGCGACATCTTCAGGAAGCTCACATTATGAATCTCCATTCCATTGGTAAACTACCAGCTCTCGAAAATCTTGGGGCGATAAGCTATACAAAATGTTTGCAATTCCGCTCACATAAAAAGACCAAATCCTGTATTCTAACAGTTCCGTTCCTTATTGCATCGGACAAAACCCAGATTTGTAGTAGAAAACACTGTGGAGGAACCGATACCAGATCTTTGGGGCCTGTTGAAGCCCATATCTGCTCTTTTCAAGCTCACAGACTCATCCTTCGTGACCTGCCTGCTTGTATCCAGGTGGCTGATGCATGTATACCCTCTGCTCCCCATCCACTGAGCCGTTGAGGAAGGCTGTGTGTACGTCCGTCTGGTGGATATGACAATCCTGTATGGTTCCTATAGCCAGCACGAGCCGGAGTGACTCGAATCTTGCGACAGGAGCATAGACCTCGTCGCAGTTCACCCCGAACTCTTGGTGGTTCACTTGTGCGACAAGTCTAGCTTTGAACCGCTCTATGGTGCCATCCGCATTGTACTTAACTGCAAGTACCCAGTGACAGGGTAGTGCCTTGTGATCTTTTGGAAGTCGAGTAAGCTTCCAAGTCCCAGCTCATGCAAGGACTGATACTCAAGATCCAATGCTTGTTGCCATTGTATGGTCCACTCAAAGCTTCCTTTATACTTTTGGGAACTGACACTCTCTCAACAAGGCCATCTACCGCAGTCGCCTTGTCAATATGGGTCTGATAGCATTTGTAGTCCGAGTACCGTACTGGGCTCTTTCGACTGCGTTGGGGCCGCTGCGGCCCAGATGTTGCAAACCTGCGAGATTTGCGCTTAGGTCCCACTGTCTCCCGCAACCCTGTGCTTGGACTTTTGACTCCCACTGGTCCTGGCGACTCTTTCGCCATGTAGCTCCCACCGGACCTATCTATACCGTTGTGGAGCTTTTCCCAAAACCAGTCACCGGCTGATTTCCTCAAACCAGTACCAGTCCCAAAACCAGCACCAATAATTTTGGTGTGGACCACTGATGCGCAAAGGAGAAAAGGAAGACCAGTCCGATCAAGACGAAGGCGACCGTCGCCAAGGGCTACAGCCACGAGAAGCAGCACAGATGACGTGGCCAACTCGAGGCGGCGTCGGATCGGAAGGCAGCAGCCAGCCAGGCCTGCAGCTACACGGACATGCGAAGCGTAGCCATGATCCACTCGCTGAGGTGCTGCAACGTAAAGGTCATCTTGCTCACGTTGGCATCCACGTTCGTGGTGATCCCGTGCCCGTGCAGCTCGTCGGCCACGTCCATCGTGTACATCGGCTGGAGCCTGTCGCTTAAGCACACGCTCGAGGCCAGCGACGAGAAGAACATAGAGTTGATAAAGGCCGAGGACGCCTGCATCTTTCTACTGTTGGGCTCGTGCCTGCTGCTGCGGCTGTCCATCCAGTTCAAGCTATTGGACGAGCCTGTTGCTCACTAGCTACTGCGCGCCTACCGGTATCGAAGTCTACGGCCTGGCGGAGGCTTTCCACCCGCTCGTCACCAGTCTTCTCGTCAAGAAATGCAGCAAGACGTACACGCTCAACGTCAAGGTGTGTATACAATTCGACGTTGTTGCAGGGCCCGGGTGTCCACGTTTGTGTTGTGCTGACCGCTGCCTTCGTGAACGCCCAGTGTCCGACCGTACACCACCTGCTTAACCAAAGTCTTCGGCATCTCGTGGTCAATCAAGATCGCAGACTCGCTGACATTCGGCATCTTCATCGAGGGCGTCATTCTGCCCAACGGGCCATTTTCTACTACGACAACTTCTGGGGCTTTGACACGGAGGTCATGAACACAGGTGTACGGACCCGCCCATGATTATTCGCCGCCTACAACATCAAGACGGCGGCGGTCGCATTCGTCTTGATCGGACTGGTCTTCCTTTTCTCCTTTGCGCCTCAGTGGTCCACACCAAAATTATTGGTGCTGGTTTTGGGACTGGTACTGGTTTCAGGAAATCAGCCGGTGACTGGGACTGATTTTGAGAAAAGCCCTACCGTTGTGCTGGACCGTGCCCAGTGAGTCGATCTCTTGCAGCTCATCACTAGTCAGCTTGTCGGGCTCTGTCCCGAACGACTGTTTTATGATGTTTGCACAGTTGGTACTGTCAAACGTTACCGACCTGGCTACAAAATGCTTGTTGTTGTACTCGTCGAGCAAGCCGTACCCTTTTGTGCCCTCGGATATACCTAGAAATCTGTTCTTTATTGCCCGTGCCGACAGGGTTTTGTCTTTTCGAACTGCTTCCGGCACGTATGCGAAGCATATACATCACCAAACCTTTTTGTGTTTTCACGTCAGGGCTGACACCTTTCACTAGCTCATATGGCGTCTTGTTCTTTAGTTGGCTCATTGGCGTATAATTTTGCACATAAGTCATGTACTTCAGTGCTTCTGGCCACCACTTGGCCGGCAAGCTTGCATCTCTAAGTGCACACCGTACCTTTCCCATCTTGGTTTGATGGTCCCGCTCAGCTGCTCCATTCTCTTCTGGTGTGCGAGCATTTGAGGTCTGAAACTTGACCAATTTCTCCGTACAGAATGCTTTGAGAGCAAAGTTCACAAATTCCGTACCTCCGTCAGACCTGATACGCCTAATCGTTAACTTTCCGTATCGTTCTAGCTGTGTCAGCAGCTCGTTCACTTTAATTCTGCGTGCTTACTGAGTCGCCTTCTTGCATATCCTTGACCCGCAGTTGGCAAAACTGACGGTTCTCATTTATATTGTACTTGCGTTTGTAAGCGGGCACGACTCTGACTTTGGTAGACTTTGAAAATGATTTCGTCGTTGATGAATACTAAGTTGATCAACTCAAGTACCATGCCTTCAAGTATGTTTGAAACGAAGTGCGCTCACAGCGAGTAGCGCTGCAAGCGTAACCGGTTGTGGGTATCCATGCCCAACATGATGGTCACCACATTGGGGGCATGGTATTTCAACAACGAGTGCTTTTGAACTCTCCTCTATTTTTTGGGTTACGAGCTTGCATCTTACCTTCATCTTCACTAGTTGTATTCACCAGCATCGACGCCTTTCTTATCAGCTTCATCACCAAGTTCATTCGTTTCGAAGTAAGTATTTGCAGTGTTGTCAACATGATTCAAGTTGTTGTCGTTGTTCACCACTAGTTCGTTACCGAGAGCAAACCTTTCATCTTCATCGTCTTCGTTATCTGCAACAACATCAATACAGCATAGATTAGTATGCAGCACACCATTCAGGTTAGAATGCACCATTGTATGCATCGTAACATTCAGCATAATATACAACATATCTGTTCGTTTGATGGGCGCGCGTTGTGGAGACGTCACTCCGGATTTCGGCGTAGTGGGTGCAGTATCTCGAGCGAGAGCAGCAGCTTGATCGCGCGTAGCAACCGGACCGGGGGAAGCAGCTTGAGTGCAGGCAACAGAGGCTTGAGATGGAGCTGCGGTTGCTTGTTGTCCACGAAAAACAACAGCAGCAGCTTCTCAAAACGCGGCCGCGTAACGGATTCGAACAATCTCAGCAGTAGCGGCAACCACGCGTCGCCAGGTGCAGCATGTGGAGCAGTGGTGCATACAGGAGTTCGATCACCTCTTCACAGGACTGCGCACATCAGATTAGCGATATTGCACAGCAATAAATTGAATACAGACATACCTTTCCCCAACGGCTTCACTATTCTTCCGTCGACTTGGTCCTGGCCGCGCAAATTCTAAAATGAAGCTGATTTTGAAAAGGCGGACGGGAGCGCCTGTGAGCCACTCGCCAAATTACCTCAAATATTTATTACAAATCAGCCACCGGGTTCCAGCTCCCTAAAAAATATAATAGGGTATTTCCCAAAACATGGACCCCCTCCACCTGCGATTTCCCAAAAGGTGGACCCTGCACTAGAGTAGTGTGGCACACACAGTATTAGTGCGGCGCTGTGTGGTAGCGGTAGACTGCGACGCACCGGGGAGGGTGCACTGCGAGCAGGAGACGGTGCTACTAGACAGGGAGGAGCCCCTGATGACAGAGGAAGCCGCGCACATTGGACACGCTGCAGGTGGAGCACTTGCTGCTCACTGAGGACGCGCTGTTGGCGGAGCACTTGCTGCTCACGGAGGACGCGCTGCTGATGGACAAGGAGGACGCGCTGTTGGTGGAGCACTTGCTGCTCACTGAGGTGTCTAGCACTATTGTTAGGATAGCGAGGTGTAGTTACCGTTATAATTGAATTGCTTTACGACCAGACTCGGAAGGAGGTTCGCGCACGCGTACCAGGGTGGAAGTGCTTGGATCAGTTTAATTGCTCTCATAACTAGCTGATGCAGAGCGATAAACCTCCATTGATTGATCTCGTACGGCATAATGCTCGCAACTCAGTTGCGGTTGGTGACGTGTTTCCGTCGGTGAAAGCGACCACTCAGTTTCTTCAACAATATAACTACAACAACGACAAGCACGTCCAGCCCCTGAAAAATCAGGGCGGGAAGAAGCGGACCTTCGTCTGCTCGGACACTGATAATTGCGGTTGGACTGTGGTAATACGAAGACGGAAAATTTTGCAGCAAGAATATGAATTCTACGTTGCCTCCATGAAAGACGTTCATTCTGATACGTGTACATCTTTTCGCAAGACTACGCAAAAAATGCTAGAAGCTACAGACTCGTTCATTGCGGCCGTGACTTCCAACAAATCAGCTCAAATGATCAAGATTCAGTTGCTATCTCAAGAGCTCAATGGGGTAAATATTCAGTACCTTCGAAGTCTGTTATACAGGGCAAAAGACGCGGTTTTGTCTCGAGTTGACGTGAAATGGTCGAAATCTTTTTCATTCATTCCTTCGCTGTTAGAACTTTTCCAGACGAAGAATCCAGGTTCACGGGTTGGTTTAGATATGGATACCTATGATTGTTTTTTTCGGGCGTTTATTGCACTCGGTTCTGCTGTAAACAGTTTAAGAGGTTGCTTTCCGTTGTACGGTTTCAATGGAACGCATTCGAACAATGAGAAGTATCGTGGTGTCATACTGACTCTTATCGGATGTGATGGGAATGGAAACAATATCACTGTCGCGTTTGCAGTAGTTCATTCCGGAAACGAAGACAACATTCAGTGGTTTTTTTTAGCACTGTGTTGCTGCTGGTATATCATTCTGCACGATACCGATTTTCACTGATCGAGGGCACATTCTGGGAGCTGCTGAAAAGCTTGCCTTACATGGTATCATTCTCAACCTTAAGTTTTGTACGATTCACATTATCCGCAATGTTCATAAAGAATTTAAAATACGTGGAAAAGAGATTGAAAATTTGATTTTCAATGTCGAGGGTTCAAAGACTAAGCACACGTATGAGTCTGCATTGGACAAACTACAGTTGAGGTATGGCAAGGATGTCAGAGATTATATTAGTAAGATTGCTTCAGCTGGTGTGTATGGGCGAATATGCCCGGCTACGTGTCGGATGACCCGGATCGTTTTACGCCTGCACCTCTTTTCAGCTGGAGGTCTACCAATTTCGTTGAAAGCGACAATAGCGTCATGTTAACAACTGGTCTCCACAAGGCGACACCTTTTGGTATGCTGCAATTGGCTATGAAGTCGATGATGGTACAAGCTACGGCTCGGCGGAAACGAATTCGCAAGTGGTTAGCTCAGGATCGGCAATTTACTCCTCTCGCCAACGATTTGCGGAAAATCGAGCGTAGAGAAGCAGGGAGCTATTCGGTCGATGAGTGCTCAGACACAATTTTCACCGTGAGTAGAGCTGAATTCGGGTCACGTCCTGATGTGGATTTTGCTAGTCTGACTTGCACGTGTGACACTTTCGCCCAAATCCAAATTCCCTGCCGTCATTTAATTGCTGCTCTGAGGAAGACCGGTCAAAACAATCGCGAATCTAAAGCATTTCACTCTGTGTATCTGCTTACTACATACCGATCGGGATTTAAAGATGTCGCTGTTAGAATTGTGGTTGATAATTGCATCTCGAGAGATGATAGTATTTTGGCGTCGCCTTTATACCGACAAGCAGGTCGCTCCAAAACAAGGAGAATCCGAAGTGGCTGAGAAGGTACCGGAGGTAAAACGTACAGGTGCAGGGGTTGTGGCCAACGTGGCCGACACAACATAACAACGTGCTCCAAGCACGCTGCCGGAGTGCACAACGCAGATATCACTGTCGGTAAACGATATTACCAGCCTCAATCTCATCACAACACCACTGACTGCCACGACATATCCTTCGCCAGCAGTACTATCAATTGCTGACCAGAGCCACCCAGCAACCGACAATCGTCTCGACATTGCATATCTTCTCTCATAACAAACAAATAAATAAAACAAAAAACATTCATATCATTATACACTGCTACGTCTCTTCTTAGCCCGAAGAACCGCTCCTACGTACCCTGCGGCTTCACCACGCGCCGCAATCTCACAAGCACATACTTTTACATGTCCAACATCAGCAGCGCCGTGCCTTGTTCTCTAGCAGCGCGTCCTACATCCACAGTGACTGCCGCAACATCACAGTCAGCAGCATGTTCTCCACCAGCAGCGCGTCCTCAGTGAGCAGCAAGTGCTCCACCTGCAGCGTGTCCAATGTGCGCGGCTTCCTCCATCGTCAGGGGCTCATCCCTGTCTAGTAGCACCGACTCCTGCTCGCAGTGCACCCTCCCCGGTGCGTCGCAGTCTACCGCTACCACACAGCGCCGCACTAATACTGTGTGTGCCACACTACTCTAGTGCAGGGTCCACCTTTTGGGAAATCGCAGGTGGAGGGGGTCCATGTTTTGGCAAATACCCAATACAGTATTCCGATTTTTGATAAACATTGGCTCTTATCCACCCGGATTATAAAAAGGCGGGTACAGAAACTAAACTCGATTTTATTTTGAAGTTTGTGTACCTTGATGCCGGGGGAAAGGACATGCATACAAACTTCAAGTCAAAATCGGCCTAAACTGCATATACTCATTCAGCTGAAGGGTGCAAATCTAAGCTGCATTATTCAGCATCTGGTTTGGAGGGGTTAAGCTGTACCTCCGTTTTCTTGCGAAGGACATAAGTCCAGCGCCAAGAGGTCTAGTCATCAATACTGCTCAGAAATTAGCGGATAGAGCCTGTTGTACCATACACACCTAACGCCTTCATGGGCCCATTTGAATTCATGTGTATGGTGCTAACAGGTTGGTGATCTCGTGTGCCAACCATATATCGGTAGGCTAACCTCCGCATCTTCATCTCTGTGCATGTCTGGCAGCAGCACGGCAGCTTACTGAGCGACACCCTGCTGAAATTGGGCACACCTGGAATCAGGTTGCAGTTCATGACCACTATCAGCTTATCTCTGTTAGATGACCTAATTTGACATGCCACTCCTTGAGTGTGGACTCAATTCGAGTATGGTCTGGCACACTTAGCGGTTGTGCCGGCATTGCCTTTACTACTGAGCAGTATATCTGCCTGTCTCTTAGTGTCCGTCTCTGCACATAGTATGCCCCATTCACTGCGATGGCCACAAATACTATTTTTTGCCTCCAAAGGACAAATTTGTACCCTCCTTTTACATTCTCTACAATCTAATACCCACATTACTATGACGAAATAGTCATACACGTGGACTACTAGGGTTTTCTCGGTTGGGCTGAGTTAGCGTCTGCACTGCATCGTGCCGATTTAGTTTTGAGAGCAAGAGAGGTTTTGCGTGGCGAAGTAGACACTCCGAAAACAATGGTTTGTTATGTTGTGCGTCACGCTCTGATCGGCGCCATTTTGAGGACACTGTTTCGTTTTGTCTGAAGTGGATATATTTATTGAGATGAGCGAGTCCCATCGTTTTCTGCCCTTATAATATATGATTGGACATGCAATTTGACGGTAGTAGATTGTAGATGAGCTAATGATACGACGTTGGTCTACGAGATAAGGTGGCAAATGAGCCACACACAAAGTATATAAATCTTGCTAGCGTTTATAAACAAGTTGATGTACTAAAACAATCTCGAATACTAACAAGTGTCTGCATGCCAGTGTTTCACGGTTGGTGGAGATCAGCAATGCCCGGATTGGGCAACAAAATCTAGATCCTCTACTCACTACTTTCTACCCTCGTGAATCGTCCGCCGGACGCTCGGAGATCGCTAGTATCGTCGTGATGCGACAGTACTACGGCGTCGATGTAAGCTACATGTCCGGCTATTCTCGAGAACCCACCACCTTTTCTCCAGATGCAGACGGCCGAATACAGCTTAGCGGTGGTCGTTGGCTGGCAGCCACCCCGGAGCAATGTCCTAGTAGTACCGAGCGCTCCTTTTTATCGTACGCGCTCTGCTCGGGCCGACAAAAGCCGGTGTCGGGTCACGGGGTGTATCCGACCCGATCGTCTCGTCCTCGCAAGGCATATAAGACATGCCCCAACTACATTCTACGCTCGGGAATCATCTGCACAATGATGTACGAGGTGGTATAATAGGCCATGAGTACCACAATCGTGCGGCCTTGCTACGGCGTCCAGGCTATATACGTGTCCGGCTAGCCTTGACCTGCCACGGCCTCTAGTCGTCGACTCGGGCGACGGCCCTTGAGCGTCCGACTGAGGTACCGATTTTGAAGGCGCCGGGGCCCGACGTGGCTGGTCCGCCTCCGTCAGGGCTATGGCACGGGCTCTTATTGTACCACCAGCAGTGGACCCGCGACCTTACACGTGAGCTGGGCATCCTCGCCGTCTGCATCTTCCAGCGTCGCTCCTCCGCATGCCCGAGTTTTCACTGCGGACAAGCTGAACGCTATGGAAAATGGAGAGCCATCCGCGGCGGCCGACGAGAAGGAACAAAATGAAAAAGAGCTCGTAGAGCGGTTGTTTCCGTTAGACGAGATTGAGCTAAACAGACGCATAAAAAAGAAAGCTGAACAGCAGAGGAATCTCTGTTTATCAGAATTAAGCTCGCTTCTCGATATTTCGGAAGCAAATCTGGCGCGGACTCGTGACTCCTCCCCAGGCGTGTTATCAACGCCCGATTACTGGCTCCACCGGTTCAAAGACACGTCTGAGGCGGCTAAGCGTACCAACCGTGACTTCTGTGCGGTCAAAGAGAGTGAAAACCTCGCGCCCAAAGCAACCTCTATGCTGGGTAATGCAGTCCAAGCACGCTCCGCCGATGCAGGTGATGAGCCTCCACTGCCGGGTAGCGTTGAACCGAGTCGGCCTATTGTCGTCGATGAAACGACAGTGGAGGAAATCATGGTGGTACCGCTGCACATGGACTGCGCGGCGACAATCGCCTCGGTCGGTCGCCCGACCGTGGTCGAGACCAGAGACGTGTTGCCTGTTCGTCGGCGAACTAATGTGTCGAGAGGTCTATTTACTCGTAAAAGAAGAGATGCTGCTCCTCACCACGTCGTGCACCACGTGCTTGTCGCCTTCGTCGCTTTGGTCGAATGAGAGCAGTAAGCCGGAGGCTGATGCCCGGCCTCCGGGTCGAGAACTGGCTGTGCGAGCTCGCACGGTTGTATAGCGTTCTGTGCTGACGAAGGATGAACGATTGAATAAACAAATTATGAAAGAGGTGCTGGACACCTTTGGAAAGAATGCTGCAAGAATCCAGTCTGAGGTCGTCGAGCAAGGATCGAGAAGTCGCTGGTGGCGTTCTCTGTCTAAGCTCCCCAAGCGAGTTGCCGGCTCTGAGTGTGTGAGGTTTGACTGTTCCTCGTTGTTCTCGACCCAGTCGGAAGCATTGGGATCTGATGGGAGTCGGTACGACCGCGAAGTCGCAGTGTCCCAGACGGAAAGGAAGGAGGAGAAGGCACCCGGACTGCGAGAGGTCCCCCGATAGCCCAAACCCGACGACGGCAAAGTCGCAACGGAAAGCGTTTAACCGGATCCGTTGGAGGAGTAGAAGCGGTGCCCGTTGGGTTCGTCGACTACGTGCCTGCTGAGATGCTTATTGACACCGGCGCCATGGTCAGTCTCATCGACGCTCGGATGCTGGAACTAATGGACGTGTGGACGCCCGGCGCGTGGTCGTACCCGGAAGTCCCAAGCCACTTTGGCCAGCGGTGGGTCCTTTTTTGATCAGTGGTGAAATCTGTCCGACCAAGTCAGCGAGATTGAGCAAGTCGGGCATGGAGATGGCGCAAACTGTGTTGGAATAGAGCTGAGGGAGACCGTCTACGTGGCCCATTGAGGAGCCCACCTTGTGAAAGACCTTAAACGTAACTGGGAGAGTTCCATGGCCCATCGAGCCAGCTTAGCTTTGTTCGTACACATGGTATCACTAAATACCCAGGTCAACGCCTTATGGTTAGTATACAAATCAACACCGCAGCGGTCCAAATAGCATCTGAATTTTGTGGTCGCCCACACTATTCCCCAATACTCAATCTCAGGGTCCCATCCTGCTTATTAATCCAGTTTTGTTTGGAACGGACCAGCCGTTTGCTGGTATAGGACACAACACGTTCTCGGTCGCTCACGGTTTGCATTAATCAGGCCCCCACGGCGAGTTTCGACGAGTCCACATACAGTTTGAAGCGTTTCGAGAAGTCGGGGTAAACCAAGATGGGCGGCTGGGGTTGCCTCATAATCTTCATTCCAGTCGAAGAAAATGCCTTCGGCCTTAAGCGTTCTATGGGAGCGGATATCGCAGTATATCCGGGTATGTAACGCCGGAAGTGGCTGGTGAGTTCGACGAAAGCACGGACAGTGTACAGGTCATGCGGCCTCTGAACGTTTATCACTGCGTTGACCTTTTCCAGGTTAGTAAGATTCCCGAGGTGTGACGATATACCCCAAGAACGCTACTTGATCACGCTCCCATTTGCATTTCTTCATTTTCAACTTGAACCCGTCGGCTCGGGACCGTTCCAGCACCTGCTTCAACCGGATCAGATGCGTGGGGAAGTCCTTACTGAACACGACGCAGTCGTCGAGGTATATTAGGCAGGTGCGCTACTTCAAGTTGACATTCTCCATTAGCCTCTCGAAAGCCGGCACCGCATTACACAGCCCAAACGGCATGACCAACTACTCGTAGAGCCCGTACTTGCAGGTGAACGGCGTGTTCTCTACGCTTCCGGTGGCCATGGGCACCTTCCAATATCCTGGGGCGATATCCATCGTAGAGAGCTTAGCGTTCCCTAGGACGTCCGGGATTTCGTCTATGGGCGGCATAGGATATCAGTGCCAGTACCTGGAACAGAACCTGATCGGACCGTGTACCAGCCCGTGGGCAAGCCCCGTACTGATGATAAGGAAACCGGATGTCGGCATCCGCTTCTGCATTTACTAACGGCGTCTCAACGCCGTGGCCATTGCGCTACAACCTTGCTGTCGAGGCCTCAGCAGTGCGTCTGGTCACCGTCTTTGGATCCGGGGAGCGATCGACTTGCCCTTGCAACTTGGCTCCATGGAAATGACAAAACCTTTCATCGTGGTCGACAAGCTACATATCGACGTCATACTGGGTAACGATACGCTTAAAGCGTTCCGGGCCTGTGGTGGACCTCGACGAGAACATGGCTACCCTCAAAGACACGGGGCAGAAATTCTCGATCGGCTCACCCCGCGTGGAGGAAGTGAACCCCTCCCGGATCAGTTCGACTGTGTAGATCCGCCCGGGAGTCCAGGCTTTGGTCGTGACCGACGTCCAAGTTGAAGTGTCCGAGGACGCGACGGGGCTGGTGGAGGGGCTCGTGGATCTGGATGCTACTGTGAGGGTAGCCGCACCGATCGTGAAAGGAAGGTGATCGTGAAAGTATGTAACTCGTTTACCGAGGAGGTGACCATCAAGAAGGGCACGCTCTTAGCGGGCATCTCCGCGGTGCCTGAGGCGGCTTTTGGCGCGAATGTCCCGTCCTCCCCCGCTTGTGGAGAACGCTTCATCTGAGCGTGAGTCACACTGGATTCACGCTATCGTTACTGTTCCGACGACTACTGCCAACACTTCCCCTGATCCCATGCCGGAACGCGACAAAGTGTTGCAAGCTGAGCTAAGGGTGGACTTCTCGGACTCCAAACTGGGAAACGAGCAAAAGGAACTGTTCTCCAATCTGCTAGGCTCGTTTCGAGATCTCTTTGTGGAGACCTCCTTGAAGCCTGGTCGGACCAACCTACTCGAGTTCTCCATAGACACGGGATGTAATACCCCAATCAAGCAGCGGTCCTACCGGGTTTCGAAGGCTGAGGGTGACGTTATGGAAGCGCGGTTTCTATAATTCGGAAATAAAGTTGGATCCATGGTCGCTGTGTAGTTGATCAGGGATGCTGTGCCGAGAGATCACCTCGTTCGCCATGGTCTATACGAAAGAAGTTGTATCGAGCTGCGGGATCGCGAAAGCTTGGACCCACCGAATTAAGTAATCTGCAAACACCAGAATGAACTTATTGCCTCGGGGGGGGAGGGCTTCCCGGCGCCCACCACGTGTAACAACAATGGTCCAGACAACTCGTGGGTTGGCATTCGTTGCACGAGCCCGTTTCGACATGGTCGATGGCCTTTACTTCTCCCGCAGGTAGAGCACTCACGTATTCGGCCACGTCACGCTTTCAATCGTGCCAGAAAGCATGCTTCCGAACTTTGTCCATAGTTTTGGTGACCCCGACGTGAGCGGCCAGCACGTCCGCGTTGCACGGTCGAGATGAACTGTATTGGTATTACATGCAACTCGAGAGAGCTACGCATCAAAATCCCATTACGCACAATGTAATTGAGAGAGTCCGGGTCCTCCGTTGAGGGTCCAGCGCCAGGGCGCAGCTTTGCAAGTACGTGAGCATGGCCAAGATCCAAGGGGTCCGGGGTTGCTCCTCCACAAATCGGTCTTGCTGCAATCCAAAAACGTCCATCGGGGACACCAGCACTGGTCCGTAGGGGTTGCGACGTGGTAGGATGGGTCCGACGGAGAGGCTGTTAGGTAAGGACTCGGTCGCCTCAATGTCCAAGTACCGTGCCCCCCGACCGCGCCCGAACTGTGTTCTTCCCCCACTTCCGTTTCCACTATCCTCGCATATCATTTCCAAACCGATCATCACAGATTGTATCGTTTCAATGAGTAGAGTGTTGGTCACAAGGTTGAAGTGGCGATGTGTACACACACGAGGTGGTGGTGCAGCCGACGCTGACACACTCCACGAAGACTAGCGCCAAGATGATCACGCCACTTCTCACCGCCGAGTCATCGCCAAGCGACGCGCTCACGCCCGGTGTTTATAAATCATCAGATGATGCAGCCGTCGATTATGTAGTGGCTTCAAGCCACTACATAATCGACGAAGCCACTGGCTTGATCTCCTCCTTGAGATGAAGATGATCGCCCAAAAGTCAGCAATTGAGTGCGAAGACGTGGTGACTACATTGCCGAAGAACGCCCGCTAAAGCAAGCTGAAGTGCATATCTATCCGCCATGGAGGGCGTTAGGAAGTACAGCGTGCTAAAAATAATGACACTGAAATTAGTAGGGTTAAAACGACGCAACAAATTAATGCAAGCCAGTGGTGCTACCGCTAGAAGTGCGCACAGAATGCGGGCGAATCCCTGTGCGAAGCAGCGCCATCCAGGCGTTGTACCTGATCATCCGCCGCTTCGTGTCCATCATCACGTCGGTGCCGTCGGTGCTGCCATGCTTCAACGTGTCGGAACCCGACATGGTGCCCGCGGCTCTGGTCATCCTCAGTATGATCTTGATCCTGCCGCTGCCACTCGTGGTCTGCCTCTTGGACGACGTCGGCGACAGTCGCTCGCTTTGTGACTTCGGGGTTGTTACTGGTCACAAAACCTGTGTATTTTAGTGCCCCGAGAAAGTAGATTGAAATCCTGATAACAGAAGTGGGGGCGGTTTCTGTAGCCCGCTCCTTCTACGAGGTGTTCCTAACCGGGATCGTGATCCGGCTGGTTAGGGTTTAGTGGCGACGTCGCTAAAGAATGCAATCCAGCCGTTCCTAATCAGGTCCCCGAGGCGATACTGTACCCAGTCTTTTGGTATATTCCGCATTTTGAAGTTGTTGTGGAACATCTAAGACAACATGGCGAAGGCCACGCCTGGCTCCGAGTGGACTGTGACCACGCGCACAAGCGCGTGGTACCTCCTCCAACGTCCCCAACTATGAGCTCTGGACCAGCTCAAACAGGAGTGGTAAGCCCGCAAGGTCAACGTGGTCAATAACCCGCGCAAGCAGGAGCGTATGAAGCTGTTTCGCACGTTCGACTCCAACAAAGAAGGCTTTGAACTGCTCCAAAAGCGTCAGCGAAAGAGATCGAATGGAACCAGCTAGGAGGAGCAGAAGCGAACTAGCGGTTGCATGTTTCGTCGTCTGAATGATATCGTCTGGCTGCCCTTCTTTAACAGGTTTCTTGCTCTTGGAAATCGGCTGCGGAGATACGAACTACACGAAGGGGAACCACGTTTTGGATTGAAGTCGCTGTCGCGTTCTGTTCTGATATGACATAGTATGACAGCTTAATCTCTGGTGACGGGGTGTTCGAAGGCGTAGACCCATCCAAGACCGTAGCGCATTCAGCAGAGAAACTAAACAAAGTTGTGGAAAGAGGTCTCAAGTAATTTCGCTCGTGCCGAAGAAAACTCAAAGGTGTCCGACCAAGGCAGCAACGACTTCTGGGACTTTTACGAGGGGCGAACCAGCGTGTACTACCTCGATAGATGGTATGAGCATCGCCAAGCTGGATGCGAGTTCTGCGCAGCCAATATCTATCCAGAAGACGAAGTCGACTCAGGCCAAGAAGGCAGCACCAGCCAGTAGAGGGCAAACAACCGCAAGCGTCGAAAAGGTGCCCAGGAGTCTCTACCTTGGCAGTGATAATCGAGAAAATCAAGGCGATGATCGACAGCGACACAAGCAAGGCGCAAGAGGAGACGTGGTGAGAGCAACGGTTGTTCACGCAAGAGCAGTGTGCAGGACAAAAACTATCGACGCTATCGAGTATGCTGGCACGCAACGCTGCCGCAATACAGGAACCGATGGAGAGACGACGTATCAAGGCCTTGATGCATAGAAAATTGGGCGTGCACTAGCAAGCTACCCAGAAAAGAAAGCGCTGCTTGAACTGCATATCGATGATCTCGAGTTCGAAACCATCAACGGCATCAATTAGTTGCGACCCGAGCGAGGGAGGTCACCGGAGATCGAAGTGTTGGATGTGATGGACGACAACCTCACGGATTATGCGACCTTGGACGTCGTGGCGCAGTCTGGACAATTGATCGGTGCTTTCAGTGGGCTGGAACGAGCTCAAAGGCAAGGCATGGTATTCCACGGACACCGCTTGAATGCCCCCAGCAGCGTTCTTGCTTTTGAGTCACTCGTTAATGCAAAATTTATGAAGTTTCATGCATGTCTTGATTACTTTGCTGACGATCACAAAGTCGACAACCAGCGATTGTTTCAAAATCTGCCACTTGTTCACCAACAGCCTGAACGCCATCTCGGTTCGGGTTCACAGTTGGCTCAAGTAAAAATTGTAGTCAGAATGTGCCCGTTCCTTGAGCTCCAACTTTGTGAACGGCACGAGCAGCGAGTCCGACAACAGATATGCGTTATCACCAACGATATACAAACCGCTCGGTAGGCTCTCCGTGCTGAGGTTCTATTTCTTGAATGCGATGGAATCGCCGAGCTTTCCTGGTGAATAGAGGCAATAGGCCATGAAGCGACTGAATGCGTCGCAAATTGCTTGGACATTGAGCCGATGCATCTGATAGTGACCCGACAAAACTGCAGAGACGTCCGGACCCCTTTGCCGCTTCGAGCACCAATTTGGCAGAGCCACCCATCGATGCAGCCCACACATCCTGTTAAAATTCCATCCTTGCTGATCCTAGCGAAATCGTCAACTAGCTCAAGCATGGGCTCCGTCGAATCGTGTCGGGGAACATACTCGTAGCTCTGGACAGTCACAAATTGCGTCCATTACTTCATGCACGACCCCATAATTCCCAGGCACAGAAGTACCAGCCAGTCCGCGAGTGGTGTGGTAGTTGCTACTACCAAGCCACAAGATCGGCATCTGCAGTATATTATCAGACGTGGTAGGCTCTGCTCTAGAGCGACGAATCGACTGTAGATCATTTCGAAGCAGATCAGGGCAAATCATCAGCTGGAGCCTCTCAAAGGACTCCAGGTCCATCTGGTAGCAGCGCACAAATCCAACAACGGCGTCTGGTTGTGTACATTCCAGTTCCAAACGGCGACGGAAATCCCGTCTGCGTGCTCAACAGGAACCTAGACAACAGTTGCCCTGAGTAGCATGACGAGAAGGTGGCGATGATGGGGTCTGGATCGATGCGCTTCCTCTATCCAACTTGGTGCTATCAGCATGTCGGATCGAAGAAACCCGTGAAACTCGGCGATCCCACCACGCTCGCGATCCGGGTTCTGGATCGCAGGGATGGAGTAATCAGAAGAATTGACCTAGCCCTTCTTTGAAACTGACCAATCAAGGTACGACTCTGGGATCGCGATCCCAGTTAAGAATGCCACTTAGCATCAAGAAGCTGTTTGGCGCTGCGTATCACCCCCAGCCTCAGGGGTTGGTCGAACGCTTCAAAATAACGCTTCTGTGTATGCTTCAATTATTCGTGAATGAGACGCAGACGGACTGGGACCTGTATCTGCCCTGTGTGCTGTTCGCCTACAGGACCTCTTATCACGAGGTCGTTCTTCAATCTCTACGGTCATGATCCGGAACTCCCGCTAGACATAGCATTCCTGAATACCAACAATGAGTGAATCAGCAATGAGGTTGCCCCCTACCAACGCTGCTTCTTCCTGTCACTGCGAGACACTCAGTGGATGGTGAAACGCCAGCTCATCAAGGCACCGGATCGACACGCACGACGCCTGGAAGGCCAGACCGAAGCTGAGTTCGAGGTGGGCGACCCCGTGTCGGTCTACGGTTAAGCCAGGTGTTGGCCAAGCCTCAACGGGTGCGCATGTGCGGTAAAGAAACCGGCAGACGATCCGAGGATGGTTTGGCAGTACCTGACCAGAAATATTAATGTTTTAGTATGATTTATATTATACCATGTGAAGTGTCTAAGTAGTCTACGGTACAACTACCCCAGCTGTTGGAGAGCCATAGGCTCTCGCCTCCTCTCTGACCCAGGCAATTTTCTGTGCGGTGAGGAAACGAAGCAAGCGAACAGGAAGCGAGTACGAGCTCGTCACTTCCTCTTTTACTTCGGACTGAGCACTAGTAACACTATAGAGAAGTAACGGTTAATAAAGTATATTGGAACCAAAGCTAGCTTCTTTTTACTTTAACATAGTAAAGGCAACAAGTGACCATGTCAAGCAACGGATAGAACCAGACGGTCAGGCTCCTCTTCCCGAAGGACGTCAGACAGTTCGGCGTCTGGAAGGACCTCATCAGCGGGCACTTGCGTCAGAAAAGCACGGCGTTGGTGCGTGATGCAATGCTCAAGGGTCAAGAGAAGCCATCTTTCAAGTCCGAAAATTTGCTGATAACCGCCTACGTCGTGCCTTAGCCCATGGACGAGGCGGATGCAGAAAAGATGCGCAACTACGATTGGCAGCAAGCGGTATTCAGCGACCAAGACAGCAACACCCGCAGCTTACTGAGCCAGACTCTACCCCGAGGGTATTTGGAGTCGCTGCGCGTGTCCTTCAACGACGAGGACCTGCCGGCTGCATGGAAGCGCCTGGAAGCGCACTATGGGCAGTCTAACGTGCAAGACATGGTGGCAATGATCGCCGGTTTTAGGCTGCCTTGACGAAGGATATCGCCTCGGTAGTGGATCTCAGGGTGCGCGTAAAAGAGGCGCGCAACCGTATCAACCGCCTGTCGCGGAACCTCAAAGGCGTCACCATGATCTCGCATCTGTATGCGGTAATGAGGGTCCGGTCGCTGTTCCCCAGCCAATACTGGGGAAATTGTGTCGTCTTCAGCGTCAAACGATTTCACCTGGACGCAGTGGAGGCTCTTCTTCGCAACGCGTTCATATACAAGAGCTGCAGTCAAATCGAGGTCATGCAAGCGCAGCCTGTGCCCGTAAATTACGCGGCGTCGAACTGGGCTCTGGGCAGCCGCAAAGGGCGTGAAGAAGAGGAAAAGTTGAAGAAAGGCGGCGAGTGCTGCTACTGTGAAATGAGGTACAACCGTGATGGTGAGCCTCACCGGAAGGTCGACTGCCCAAAGACGCAGAAGGACCGCAGCCAAGGGCTGATGCAGTCTAACATCTTTGTCAAGGGCACGAGAGTGCAGGTTTCTGGTAAGTCTGTCGGAGTGGCGCATGTAAAAGGTGCAAATGCTGGCTCCAAGTAAAAGGTCAAGACATAGCGCGAGGGGATTCCTACTGAAGTGGCTTTGCTGCAACCAATCAGCAAGTTGCAGATTGCTGCGGCATTGAAGGCCTCAACGCAAGAGACGGGTCCAAGCGGCAGTCCCACGTTGACGCCAAAACAGGCGCAACGTGACACGGCTTTGTACATGACGACGCCACCAGCTTCTCCCGTGCCGTCGTCGTCATCGTCGGACAGCTCGGACAGGGACGGGGATGATGACATGGATGAGCAGATCCGAGATGCACTCCCGTGCATGCAGCGAATCTGAAAGAAGCTTCTAGCAACATCAAAAAGGTCTCGGAATAGATCGAAAATACGGTAAGGAATCTGTACCCGGAACTGTTACAGAGAGAGGAAACTGACATATCTCGTTCTGATTGGCTGTTAGACTCTGGATGCGGCTACGGTTTAACAGCATATGCGTCGCTGTTTGTGAGCATGCAGACAAGTCACGAGTTTAGGTTTACGTTCGGTCAGGGATCTAAACTCAGTAATACACACGTTGGCTCTGTTCAGCTCTATTTTTTAAGTCCTGACGGTATCAGCCCGTTTCAGTTTGATAACATGGCACTAGTACCAAAAGCTAATGTCAATATATTAAGTGAGTTTTGGCTAAGGAGGCGAAAGTAGGCAGAAGTGAATGTCGCGACTCTCGCCAACGCACTAAGGACGCTACTGGCGGCGGAAAGAACACAGTTCCCGGATGCTGCGTGCCCGCAACATCGACGCAGACACCGATGTCGTCGAGGTGCGGCTGCAGGTTTTGACCACCTAGGTTTATTGCTCGTTTTGTGTGATATACAGCTGTTTTCCTATAATCGTATATTTCACTAGTAGACTGCACCATCAACTCGAGGACGCAAAAAAATCTACAGCGAGAGCGATCTGAACGTTGTTGTTCGTGAGTACGTTGCGGCACAGAACAAAACTGTCAAGCCGATCGCAGCTCAACTCATCTGTAATCACGTAGAGGGTATTATGGGCAAATCCTACAACGTGCGCACTGGTTAAATGATATGGGATTCAGGCATTTAAGTGGCCAGAACCGTCATAATCTCGCAGAGACTACCCTTTAGAGCCACATATTTGCTGAGGCGCTTGTTGAATCGAGACGGTCGTAACCACCTCATCCTGCCCGAAGTCTTTCTCGATGAAAGGTGTTGCAACGTCAACCAGCAACACATGGCCACCAGCCCAACGAACTCATTCTCGGTCAGAAGCTGAGGTCACCTGCAGAACTCTTCCGACGCAGCAGACTAGTGTACCCCCACCAGAACTTGCAATCCTATCCCGAGATGCTACTTCAGGACCTAAAGACAGCACAAGAATTGGCAGCTATAGCATTGCAGAAGGAGCAAGCTCGGCAGGCGATGTACTACAACAGGAGAAACGTACGTCGTGGTGCACCATTCCGACCAACGCAGCTGGTGTGGGTATATAAACCTGCGCGAGGTCCAAAGATCACTAAGTTCGCGCACAGGTTGAGAGGCCCCGGCCAAATTGTGGAAGCCGCTGGATACGACAATTACTTGGTGAAAATGCTCGAGTCAGGACGCGAGCTGGTGACGCAATGCTCGTTCCTTCTCTCTTATTACTACCCGACCCATCTGTTGGTTCAGATGGCCAAGGACATCACGTTAGATTTGAGAGAAGAGGCAATTGCAGCAGCAGATATAGACCCGGACGATGAAATACCACTTCAAGCGGAGACAGCAGCTGTGACGGAAGATGCGGGTGGCGCAGAGCATCAGTCCAGCACTACCTATGCAGACCCTGGACCTTCCGGTACAAGCCCGGCGCAGCAGCAGGCGGAACAAGCACCACGCGCAGCCGGAAAGAGAAGAAGAATTCCGCAGGAGCACGCTTTACGCCGTCCGGCATCGGAGCAGGAAGCTGAAGGCGGCCAAGATCAAACAATAGTCGATAGTGCGCGAGGACAAAAGAAGTCAACAATTACCAGCCGCCAGCAGCAAGCAGAAGGACTCGACAACGTCCCAAGCAGGACGCGTGCACGTCTTCGACAGGCGCCCTACAGCGATACGGCGGATGTGAACAACATCAACGAACGAGACGGCAGCCCAAATCGAGCGTTAGTCTCGGCCACCGCATTGGTTGACAATGCTGGCGGCAGCAGTCGAACCGCCAAAGGGAGCTTTGTCCGACGCGCTTCGGTCTCGCCTTCCTTTTGCTCGTGCCGTTCTTGGCAGCGCACTGAGCATCCAGTTTGTCCTTCTCACGCAGCCACTTGAACACTAGTTTGCGTCTAGACTCATAAGACGAGATACTGAGGTCAGGATAGTACTCATGGATAACCTTAGCGATGTCTTTTGACTCCACCACGGCCTGGGCGACCGTTAGTTTCTCGCGTGCGGAGAAGGCAGTCCGACACTTACGGCGAGAAGCTTTGCTGGAGGCCAAGTGCATCCCGAAATGACTGGCAATCGCCGAGGGACGGAGTGTAGACATACCGGTATAGTACTAGTACATATGTGCTGAAAAGAATGCTACAGAACTTATAAGCCGAGGCGTTGAGCGGGTGTAAATACTGCAATATGATTGGCCGAGTAATAGTATGGAATACTATCGCTGTGGCCAACCCCAGTGGACAGGAAGAACGGAGACAGCGAGGAGGACAGAGAAGACTCAGGAGACAACGAGGGCACTAAGAGCAGCGAGGACATGAGCGGCGAGGACCCGGGCAGCGCAGCAAGCAGAGAAGGCCCTGGGCTGCAACAAGTGGTCTCCATGTCCAGGAACGGTCGGTCGCAGAAGGACGGGTAACTCCCTGGACATGAACGCAACCGCGACGCATCGAGCAACCGCGACCCGCCAAGGAAGAACTCGGCGGTACGAAAGGCCGCTGAGGCCGATTGCATGTGTAGGCGAGTAGGCAGTCTTGGATTTGCCACGAGGCGAGCAAGACGCAGAGTGAGTGAGTCACAGACGTGAAGGCGCTAACTCCGATAACGTAGGGATCAGTTCAACTAGCCGTCGGAGTTTCTGAGAATCGTGTTGACACAGCCAGAGAAGGAGGAAGCGGTACAGGGCACGGATCAGTCAGCTCCAGAGTGTCAGAAGTCGGGTATCTGCAGCCCCGCCTGGTTGTGTGGAGTATTGCAGCCTGCCCTCCAGGCGCTCGTACAGTCAAGAGAGGTTGTTTAGCCCCGTGGTAGTACTAGCCCACCTGACACGGCGCCTGGACAATCAAAGGACGAAGACATTGCTGGAGTTGCTGCCACGCCCGCCGGCTGCAAGGGAGCGGCTGCTGTGGTGCCGTTTGTATTTGACCAGTAGTGTGCATTTGTAGGGCACACGGTGGACGTACCACCGGAACACCCTCTGAGGCCACAGAGAAGACCGGCGCAGTACGAGGTGTTGGGCAGTGTTATTGTATTGCTAAGTCTTACTGCCGCTCTTTTATGCAGGTGTTCACTACAAGCCGAGGAAGTCGGTATATTCCAGTACAAATTAATTACGGCGATCGCTGTACGTACTTAAGTATTCACACAGCTCCAGCACGAGAGTCAGGCCTACACCGATAAGCCAGAGTTTAGGACCAATTGAGTAAACTTCAACCATTGTATAAATATTCGTATTCGAATATTTCGTTGACGCATCACAATTTGTAGCATAGCGCCTAGGCGCAGTGTGGGGGAGACGATTGCGTGTGTCCTGTTGTCATTACCTGGTTGGGAAAGAGGGGGACCAGACTTATTTCAGCCAATCAGGCTTTGATTTTGATTTGAATGGGTCACAAGAGGATGGGAGACCTCCACCCTCGTCCCATAAATAAATAGAGTTAAAGCTTCCCAAACCTACCACTTGATTCTACTTTTGCGAGCTTCCTCTTGCAACCATAGTGCACGTTAGTGATGATACTTCTTACCCCGTTACATTAGGCAGATGAGACCTTCCGAGTGATCAACCTCAAGTGCAGATCCCAGATCCACTGGAGTTCATAGCTTGATCAGTCGGGTCTTCGACGCTCAGCAACCTCAGATCCCGCTATAGGAAGCGGCAAGCATCGAAGGGAATGAACGTAAAGGACCAACGCCCAACCCCACGGCCGGATCCACATCCAGACCGCCAGATCCAAGTGCAAGGACACTTTGTAATGGGCCCTCCATTTACATAAGTAGGTAGATCTCTTACAGGTATTACGTAAGTAGACACAGCAGCACATGCTAGCTGTGTGCTGTTATGTCATAATCTGTTTGGCTCGAAGTGGGGAAGCCAGATCCCATTCCAGCCAAACAGCTGTTGACCTGCATTTAAGTGGTTCACATAGACCACGGGCCCCCGCCCTGGTCCCAATAATAAAACCGAGTTGATTTTTCTACGGACTAAATACTTGGTCTCATTATTACTGAGAACTGGACGCTTCCTCCCCGCTACGTGTAAGCAAGTAACGGGTACTCACTAGGCCCGCTACACCTGGTAGCACTTTGCAGTCGTCGGGACGACTCATCCCACAATGATAGCGGGCGATTTCTTGCCCCGTGCGGGAAGTGAAGAGCTTAGACAAACAATCCACGTGGTAAAACCAAATATTATACCCTTATCAGGATGCACTAATGGCGTTTGTACGATTGAAAGGCAAGTCCGCCTCATTTCTCTCATCATTTGGGCTTCAATAACGGCATATCGTAAAGAAGGTCGTACAGTAGGTGTTGGAATTGTAGCAAAATTCAAAATCCAAAAACAGTAGCGAGCCTTTTCTCCCACTTAATTGGAAGGGTTGCTGACAGTAACGCTTTTGAAAAGTGTTAGACGATAGGAAATGCACGTGTGTCATGCACCTCTCATATTCACATGCTGTACAAGCTAGGTGAGCTTGATCAAAAACAATTCTGCTAATTCTGTGCTGCTCTTGAAGTGTCAAAATGTAGCTCTTCAAGTCATGCGTCTCCAAAAATTCAAAACAGATGGGGGAGGAGTCACACGCGTTCATATAACGGTGGTAGGCACAACAATTTATTCCCAACGCGCATGTTTTCTCGACAGATTCTATGAGCAGCGCGACCAAAGCGACTACCACGACATCTATTCGAGAAGGCTCGCAAGATGAAGCTAGCTGGTAGAATAGATGTTCCTCCATTGGTAGCCTTGACAACGAGCAAGTGGCTTCCACTTTGAAGACTGATAGTCATTGCACTACATTGTTCTGTTGACCGAAACTTAGCTGTAATTTTAATCAAAAATCTACGTAGTTGGCTCTAAGCTGTCGCAAAATGGACGGGTAATAAAGTGTTCATAACGTCTGCAATTGCTGAGCGTGAGAAAGGTGGTATAGCAACCATGACATCTATTGCAGATCCAACGCGTGCCGATATGAGTGGCACACATGGAGTTGTTACAGCAGAGTTGGTGTTTTCGTTGTGTGTCGGGTCACTACTTGTTTCTATAGTCGACGTAGAGGGTCTAGTTTCTTCACCACCAGTCCTTGATGTTTCTCCTACACGTAGTAGTGCATGCCATTGCTCTGAAGTACAACGGTATTCCCACAAATCATCCCGAGACATAAAGTAAGGATCCACCGATGATCTACTATATGCGGTATGCCGTGAAACTAAAATGAGCGTCATAAAAGTCTAGTTTATCACATGACACTCTGTCAATTTCTATATGTCGCTCCATGAACATAAAAGAAATATGGAAGACTGAAATGTTCACGTTGCATCGTAAGAACGATTTATTGATGGTAGAGCGACATTGTTCTCCATTCAAATGACCTTGTACGTGACAAAAAAAAATAAGTAATAGTGAGTCTCGATGGCATTGTTTTTCCGGTCGCTAGTTTGAAATCCACTAAGATACTCCGAGAAAAAAATCTAGTGCGGGTGCCAAAGACTAAATATATCACAAAGTCAAAAGTGATCTTTCTAGGCAAGAATCTGGCGATAAGACGGTCCTGTCCTGATTTCGACTGTCCTTTATGATATCGCTGGATTGACATCACTTGATCAACCATCATGTAGACTGAACGATCGCTCGAAACTGTGTTTCTAATTGTAGTTGCACTTAGTTCCGTTGCTCTAGACGGCTGTCCCGAAGTAACGTAAACAAGAGGGATAAGAAGCTTTGTCAAATAATGAACCTGGTTGCATCACGTCAAAATAGCTTCGCGCTTCAAGTCTACAGTGTTCCTCGACGCGAGTTCCACAAATTTTGAAGATTTCTCACGAAGTAGATACGTAACAAAATCCATTTGCATTATATGCGAAGGATTGCGCTCGTCCTCAAGAAAGGAATGCCCAGGCTCGTACTTTAAGTACTCATCGTGGTAGACTAATTTTGGATACTTCAGCAGTGTTTGAACACGAGATGTATCAAACCCCATGAGTACATATGCATGGAAAGCCCCTTCAAAATTTGAGAGTTGTTGCGCTGTAAATCTTTCAGGTTCTCCAACGACCCTTGATACCTATCTATCAAGCAACTATCGTTTTTTTGAGAGATATGCGAGTTCTGGGATGCGTCTCTCACTGGGGCCATTGCGATACTAGATCCAAAACTGATACCTACTTGTAATACGCTAACAGGTGTACGATTTCCGACTTTTAGATAAACGTGAAGAGACTTCGCCCTCAACAGAGTGTCCGCTTTGTTTTCATATGGCGGGACACCCCAGTATCTCTGCTGGATATTAATTAGCGCCGAAAATTGTGTCCAATACTTCAAAATAGCCCATTTCTCCTGCTGTTTTAAAGTGGACGAATCCAGACGAGTCCTTTGCGACGCCGATGTTGATTTACACACAAGGAATCAATGGATTCGAAAAGCGAGGAACTCGTTTGGCTCGTGCCCACTGACAAGTTGATGCGAGAAAATGCTACAAGAACTTCATCGAGCAACTTCAGGTGGTCTGGCCGACCGCGTCAGGGCTTGAGCTCAACATAGACAGATCGGAAAATTTTCAAGCTATATCGGCTTGAGTAGGATCACTCCGGGTGATGTTCCGGGGACGGGTATGGAAATGTAGCATGCGTACTACGGAACCCATTGTTTGGCACTATTTTTTTACCGCTCTTTTGAATCCGGGACACTGGGACGACATCGTTTCCACTTGCTGAAAGAAGACGTTCAAACAAGTATGTTGTCGTAAACATTATTTCTTGGTCGTTCTCCCAGTACTTACAGATAACCGGATAATCGTGCCTTAATAGTTCATCTTCTCCATCAAACTTGACTGAGCCTATTAGCGCTGATATGACATCTGTACAGTACATTTTGACGACTTCATACCATCTAAACTGTCGTAAAAACGGTGATACGAAGCGGTACGTACAAAAACGGATTCCTCAGTATACATTTTGAGAAGACTGCTAACAGCCTGGTTAATCTCATGTTTCCTATCATATGAGCCTTGTAGGTCAGAAACAGCAACATGTATTCGTCGCGGTCCAAGGAACGAGGTTCGAAATATATACTGGGGAATTAATTCCGTGGTGATGTGTGCGGTAATGTTTCAACAGCGGTGTGTATTACACACAAATATGACAATAAAGCCCTAATTTACTTCAATTGCATCCACCACTTATCGTAGCTCTTCAGAGATTTCTGCATATTTCTGATGTGCGCTCTCATTGGCAAATTCCAGAGACTCGAGCTGTTACTCCAGTCCATCTTGTGATAACGTTATATCATGTTGCCTTCTAAAATGTCCTGTAACTGGGTCAGCACCCGGGTTTATTGCGTGGCGACTCATCGAGCAAATAGGCAAGCCAATTCGCGAATTGTATTCAACTCCAGTACCGATCACAGGTACGCAAACTTTGGTTTATATTCAGAGATACGCTCACCCTCGGATTACGCGCAACCGTGCGCTTCCGAATATGCGTCGAATCTAAAAATTGGGTGGGGCAGCTGGGACACTTGGAGCGTCCGTCAATTCGTTCAACAGCGACGTTTTACCATCTTGCTCCGAAAGTTTATATTGTACACACTGCACTTTTTGCTGGTGAACTACACGAGTATGCCTCTTGCGCCGCGCATTCGTTAGGAAGTTTTCTGCGTATTTACGACAGGAATACTTAGAATTTGTAGCGTATTCCATGATGGTGCGGAAATGGCACTGAGATTGCTCGGATTGAGCCCTGTCAGCCGCAATTCCACGTACCTCACGTATCCCAAGCCTATCACAATGTCGTGAAATCACACGTGAACACCAAACCAGCACCGGGTCACAATAAAAAATCCACAGTCACTCCTACGGAACTCCAACGATACAAAAGAACTCACGCCACCAATTTGTAACAAATAACATCCGAATATATCGCCATTGTACAGAACCACTTCAGAGACAGAATGAGTCTCGCGCTGTTACACGGCAGGTCTCCAAAGAGAAGTGTATGATGCCCGCTCATTCCTTGCTGGTTTTAGTACGCTGTACCCGTTTCTACATTGTTCTGATATGATAAGCGAAAATTAGGTAACGTATTAACCAATAGGGGTTTAGGCAGCGCTCTTTGAGCGCGATCGATATAACCGTTTCGCCCTTAGTGCGGAGCCAGTTTTCCCGGTAACCCCCCCCCCCTCCGAAAACCGTGTGTGAAAGGAGACAAAACCTCACTCACTTTTCGAGGCTGGTCAGAGCAGAGCGATTGGCATGAGTAAGCTCAAACACATGCCTTAAAATTGAAGCGTACTTAGCTTTTCAGCGAACGTATCTGCATCTCTATTGCCACAGGGGTGCCCTACTTATTGACCGATCACCGAATATATGTACTATTAGAGCAGCTGAAAATGAAGGGGCTAGTATAGACGGTGCTGTGGTTGGGTCAATTTTGAGAACGCCGGGTACGACATTTAGATATGTGGTAAATCCGCCCATTTTGAGTATGAATATGGTGTATAAAATGCTAATTCGCACTCGTTTTCACGCTACAAGCGCTGCAAAACGTCGCCTCGGAGACCGATTTCTTGGGATACGGGTAATTGGACGAGGAACTCTTATTGACTTTTTTATAGCTGTTAATAAGACGTAACACATGGGAGAGGTGCTCTGATGTGGAAAAAGGCAAAATGTGTTGGCTTTGCTCACTATCTACCATATCAAATCAAAGAGGTATTATCCCGCATCTTCATCCCCGACGACGCAGAGGTCCTCCTCGTCCACAAGCTCACACTCTTTCAGTGCCGCCATGTACTTCCTTTCAAACCGCAACACGCGCTTGTAGAAGTTGCACCAATGCTTAGACTTGATACGTGTAAACTCAGCAGTGAGTTTCGCGGAGCGAAAAAATCAATTTCGGTTACAGCTTCAGAATTACTAGTTAGATTTTTCTACATAGAACTTACTGTGCCGGAAGAGCCACAATTGTATGTCGGCTTTACGCGTATTTCTTGTGGGAGCAGGATCTTCTTGGCGTTTATGGTAGCTTGCTCCGTCTATATGAAATATGCATTGCCCATACCGTTGTAAGGTCACACACAATTTCGTAAACCATTTTTTGAACAGGTCGGCGTCAAAATTACCATGATATTCTTCATCGCCCTCTTTACTAAGCTTCGTAGTCGAGATCCGACGGACAAGCGAGCCCGGTACAAACTCCCCCTGCATGATGCTGCCGCTACGCGCAACAATACCAGCACCAACTATGCAGATTCTACGTATCACTTGCAAATAAATTTCATCAAAAAGACAAATCAGATAATAATTTAATTTTGAAATAAATCGCACCTGGAACCTCGACCGCTTTTCGAAAACTGTGTCTTGTCCTCGGCTAGCAATGTTCTTACTGAGACGTGTGGCGACGAATTGTAAGCGTACAACGCACAAGGTACAAATTCATCCCAATCATCCTGCTGTTCGTCGATGTAAAGACTGATCATATCCTTCCAGGTCCTTTGAAAGCGCTCTACCAGGCCCAGTAAATTAGGTCGATATGGCACGGGTGTGGACTGCCGCGCTTGCATCAGCTGCAACAGCTCAGACGTTGCTTTACTCCCAAACTCTCGTGTGCCATCCATCATAATTTCTCGCATGGGACCATATACCAGCACAACTTTCTCCATTAGAAACTTGGCTATCATCTTGGCGTCATGCTCAGGTACAGCGGCGGCAACTGCATATCGGGTGGTGTATTCGACTGCTGCGATGACGTAGCGATTGCCATGGATGGTCTCTGGCACAGAGCCAGCTACGTCAATGGCCCATCGATCGCAAACATCTCCTGTTCGCACGCTTCTCAGCGGAGGAACTACCCATCTTTGGTTTAGCTTTTCGCGAGCCGCAGTCTTGGGAAGCAGCGACCCAATCATGCACCGCCTCGTGCATGTGCGGCCACCAGTACATGCGTCTCACTCGATCATACGTCTGTGGGCTGCGTAAATGTCCAGACCAAATACTGTCATGAGCCTCCTCAAAGGCAAGCGCCCAAAACACTGCTGGCAGAACAATCTTTTCCTCATTACCTCCCGTCTCTGCGTAGACCAGCTCGTCGTCCTTCTTGTATATGCGCTGCCCACGATACGAACTCCGTTGCAAAAGTGTCTGCACCATCACTGACTTTGCCTGCTCTTCTCTGATATCTGCATCGGTGAACTGCACGATACCCATCTCACTTGCTTCCACCCGTTGTACCATGATTACGCGCATTGCGTGTTCGACATATGTATCCCATTCATCAATAACTTTTGTAGTGATAGGAACTGCAGTCAACTTGGGCTGCAGTAGTGCGGTAACTTCATTCGTCTCGCCTCTTAGCGGAACACTTACATCATCGACGTGTTGTTCAGCGGCTTGCACCTGCTGTACTGCGTTCGCTGGTGCTGCTCCTGTTAGCTCACTATCTGTCTCCTCCTGTGGTGGTCCAATCTCTAGATCGTCGGCCTTGTTCGCATTTCGTTCGAGCTGATGGTCACCGTCTTCGACAGCATTTCGCGACAGTGCGTCCGCTACGCGATTTTCGTGTCCGGGGCGATACTCGATGTCAAAATCGTATTCTTGCAGGGTTAATGCCTAGCGATGTAGTCTTCCGGCGGGCTCCGTTGCCGTCATTAGCCATTTCAAGGCAATATGATCGGTGACAATCGTAAACCACGCCCATATAAGTGGGGTCTAATCAATCGTACGGCCCACACAACCACTAAACATTCAAGCTCGCAAACTTTGTAATTCGCCACAGTCGGACTGTTAACCTTAGAAGCATAAGCGACTGGTTGATCACCATGCCCTTGATCTTGAGACAGCACGGCTCCTAGCCCCACCTTCGATGCATCGGTGGTCAACTTGAATGGCAAGTTGTAGTTTGGATAAACCAGCACAGGTTGCACGCTCAGATATGGCTTTGCCCAGGCAAAAGATTCATCTTGCTCAGCTCCCCATCGCCATGTTGTAGTCTTCCTCAATAGGGTCGTCAGTGGAGCCATTCGAGTGCCGAAGTCGTGCATAAATCGCCGATAATAACTAGCCGCCCCATAAACTTCCTCATGTCGGCGACGTTTGTCGGTCTTGGGAAGACTTTCACTGCCTTTACTTGTCGTTCCATGGGTCGAATGCCCTCCGGGGTCAAATCGTGACCCAGGTACTCCATTCTCGTAGTAGCAAAGCTGCACTTACTAGCCTTGAGACTAAGACCTGCTTGTGCCAATCGCCTCAAGACGATAGCCAATTCCACCACATGTTTCGCCACAGAGCCCTTCGTGAAAATTATCACATCATTCAAGTAAACTAGGCAGCTAGCCCACGTAAGATCTCGTAGAACACAGTCCATCAACCGCTGATATGTACTCGGTGCGTTGCAGAGTCCAAATGGCATCCGCTTGAACTGAAACAAGCCTCTTCTTGTCGTAAATGCCATCTTTTCTCTATCTTCTGGTGCCACCGCGAGCTGCCAGTAGCCCGCATGCAGATCGAGACTAGTAAATCGAGTTGATCCATACAAAGCCTCGAGTGTTTCATCAATTCTTGGTAATGGGTACACGTCCTTCGCGGTGATGGCATTAAGAGCCCTGTAGTCGACGCAGAATCTTATGGTGCCGTCCTTCTTCTTGACTAAGACGACTGGAATCCCCCAGGCTCCTTGCCCCTCCTCCATCACGTCCTGCTGCAACATCTCGTCCACTTTTTCATCGATAATTTCGTTTTCGGAGACGGCATGTCTTCATCTTCTCAGCATAATTGGGGTAGCATCGACCGAATGACCTTCGCAAAGAAGGTGTACCCATTTCGACTCTTATGCTGACGCTAGAGGCCAAGGAAGTCGCGAGCAGGTACAACGTCGAGGAATTTGACGCATCGTGGAGTTGGCAGAACGCCTTCAAGGCTCGCCACAAGCTGTCCATGAGATCGAGGACGCGCGCCGGACAAAAGACACCCGCTGCGCTTGAGAGAGTTGCTGCAGCCTTCGCAGCAGAAGTGCGTGAAGTCATGATCGACCTGGGTGTCAAAAAAGTGTATAATGCAGACCAAACAGGTGCAGTGTGGACTAAAACACTTTTTTGTATGCGAGTTTGTATGAACACTAATTTTTATTTGTAGCTGCCTTTTTTGAATTTCTTCCTACTAGAACAATCAATGCGAAGGGCCCGAAGACTGTTCGGGTGCGATGTTCAAGCAAGACGAAACAGCGCGCGACCGTCATGCTATTGGAAGACTCGGACGGTGTCAAGTATCATCCTTTTGTCGTGTTTAAAACCAAGCCATCGACTGTTCCAGCAACAGCCGCTGAAAATACTCGACTGCTCTACGGCTTCGATAAGCAGATTTGGAAAGATGTGAGTGCTGTGCACCACGAGCAGCAGCTGGAAATCTACGGTAATCTGAAAGGTCAGCTCATTCTGTTTCTATTGTGGAGTTACCGATTCTAACGTTAGACGTGATGTTTCAGGATGGTGGAATGGCTACCTTTCGGTGCAGTTTCTCAAATATCATTTTGGTGTCCGTAAGGAAATGCAAATTCCGATATTATTGCTGTGGGATGACTTCTCCGGTCATTGGACCGACGAAGTCGTCTCATGTGCCAAGTCCATCAACGTCGTACTCATGAAAGTTCCACCAAGTGCAACATCAGTCTGTCAACCAGCTGATGTTGCATGGAACTACCCGTATAAGTTGCGTTTGCGCGACTGCTGGGTGGCCAACTTGCGCGACCAGCATCGGGCTCACACGATCGGCAAGAAATTCGAGCTTAAAGCTCCAGACAGAGGCACGATCGCTCGATGGATTCGCTCAGCGTGGGACGGCTTGTCCGCAGCGACTATTGCTAATGGGTACAAGAAAGCTTATGGCACGCTACTTAATGAAGCGGATACGGTAACGGCGGACCTCATTGAAACCCTTGCTAAACACTGTGTCATTGATGGGAGCATTGGTGAGGTGAACTCGGATGACGACATTGGAGACGCTGAGTAGCTAGCTGTGTGAGTTCACTTGGTATGTTTTATTGCGTGTAGTCACCATGGGACAGAGGATTGCTGGGCAAAAAGCCTAGCAGGAGGGCACGGCTCACTAGAAGACGAAGTGCTGTACGGCGACAGCAGGTGCCCTCCACCAGTGTATTAGCGAGGTTTAGGAAAATGGTTGGCTAGAGCTAACCTTGCTATCTTGTAATCTGTCGTTGACGTGGTTACACAGCGAGCCACGGCTCTGTCGAGCAGACGCAGCACACTTCACAAGCTGCTCCTAGAGCAACCGGTATGTATGGTGTCCACTATAAGCCGAGGAAGTCGGTAATCTCTTATGTTAAATAATCTCAGCGCTTGCCGTATAGAAATTCTAAAATTGAAAAGTAATCTCACTAGAAAACTTTCTATGAGCTTTATTAACGGGCTTATTCACTGCTGTGGGTGGTCAATGATTGTTCAAACAATCACCGCAATGTGAGTTAAATCCCCTCAGCAGGAGTATCTCGGGTATCCATCATCCCTTTTTCTATGTGATGCTAGTGTGTCATGTCCCTTGATTTGTCCCGTCAATTGGCGCCCAATTGCTTCTAAGCTGTAAAGCCCGTTTAGATCGTACTTAAGAAGGCACACCTGAAAACAATATTTAATTGACTTTTAGTCGAAGTACATATAGATAGACAACCCAATCCCCTTCAGCAGATTTTGCCGTTGCCCGGTGACGGGATGTATTCGGACCTTTGACATCGAACCTGCGGGCCTTTGTGATATTATTTGAGGTGTCACGTCAAATAGCAGCAGTGTGATACTCAATTTAACCTGAATTCATAAATAGTTTCACTTTGATCAATTTGTGTGGCAGTTACAAATATTTCGCTGCACAAAATAGTTTCAATGATATTCATTGCCGTGACCACTTACAATTCTTTTATCACCGGTAACTGCAACTATAGAAATGCCAGTTTCTTTTTAACCAAAACAAATTACGTATGCATTGCTGATTTAGGTTATGTCTAAACTAGGTAGCCACCTACTTTGACAGCGAAGAAAGACCCTCTGCGCACCAACTGGACGGCCTTCTCAGGGGTTTCACATTGTAGACGAAACTGGACATCACCTTGGAGCCGGTGTTCACGTTCTTGAGCTCGATGTTCCAGTTGTGCAGCTTAGACGCAGAATAGAGCTCAAGCTCTCCAGGATCGTATCACCGTTTCTGATAGAGTCCAGGTATATTGCATTAACCAGACCATCCAAGTCATCCAGTGAGGCAATGCAATCCCACAGATCAGCTATGAAGTCGTCTCGCGCTGTCGTGGATGAGGCCGGTGAGGCAGGTGAAGAGGCTTGCTCGTTCGTCGAAGGAAAGGTAGCATTCCGGCGCTGCTGGGCAAAGATGCTCAAGTACATCCGACTGCTCCAGACGGTGCTGGTAGGACTTGTTCCAGCTCTTCAAGTCGAAGTCCGGCTCGGGGATTTCCTGAATAGGTAGGTGCAGCTTTTCCTCGTCGAACATCCCCTTCGGCACCAGACCACACAGTTGGAACGCCTTCTTACTGTCGTCTTGAGTACGTATCGCCATCCAGTCGAGAGTCCACTGCCCTACGGCATTGCAGATGGAAACCTTTGGGGTTTCCAGCTCGGGTTTGCAACGCTGAGGCTTCGAGCGCCCGCCCAATGTACTCGTCGTACTTGTTCCTGTAGTACACTTGGAAGCTGTGATTCAATGCGACATCTAGCGGCTGTAAGATGTTCGGGAGGTTGGGCGGGATGATTATCACGAAGATGTTGAATCGCTCCAGTCGGCGGGATTCCATCAGCTTCACGTGGCACCCGTACGAATCAATCAAGGAGACCACCGGCTCGCGATAAAGCTGGTTTCCTTGCGGCTACACACAACATTCTTGGCATGATTCAACAGGATTTCGTCGCTCCACATACCCGTGCGATTGACATCGACGATCACACCTGTTGGAACAGTGGGCTTGTTCTTCACCTTCAAGAAGAGATGGAGCGGAAGGAGCATCTTACCGGCCGCGGTGATAGAGAAGGTAGCCGTAAAGCGCTTGTGACTTGTTCCGCCCTTCCTTAGCAGCACCTCGCGCGAACCTCCAGTGGTAATCGTTGTCTTAGATTCGGTCTCGAAGTATCGAAGCACTTGATCCATATTGATGAAGTTCCTCGACTGAATGTTGTGCGTCGCAATAAGCTTTTGAACGGTCTGAATAAAGTCACGGCAGATCTCAGCAGCATCTTCAGGAAGCGTGCGGGTTGTCGTCTGACGCCGTGAGACGTGCTGCTTCCGTTTCTTGAAACGCGCCAACCTCCCCGCCGACGCGTCGAATGTTGGTACATTAGGGCTGTGCAGCTTGCGGTTAATACTTAGAGCTTGTAGCTGTACTTCTCCGGTCCGGAAAAGAATTAACCGTTCTCATATCGAGCCATATAGAAAAAACTATTTGTCGTATGGAAGTCGCTAGACCAGCAGTCGAAAGCTAATACTCTAGCTTTTACTACTATCTTTTTGGAGGGTGGTTAACGGCGTTCGATAGCAATAAATCACACTGGTTGTAAAAGGCATTTTACGGCACCTACAAGATTTTTTTTCGCAGTGTAGCCTTTTTGTGGAATTTTTGAAAGGTAAAACTATCCTGTTCAAGTGCATAACGCGGCATTTATCGACAACCCCACGTTATCGGTAAAATAGCCTTAGATGAGCGTGTAATTAGCGAATCAAACAGTGAGATTTTTCACTGGTTAAATCGATATATGTCAAATCAGTGCTAGAATCGCATTCATTTTAGCCAATAGAACAAACCACCGAATTAGATCTATGATTTATCAATAGATGTGCTACGAATTACAGAAACTGAAGTACATCACACAAAAGATGGTGAACGCCACTTCCCACCACCGCTGCTTCACACGTCAACGCAGTCGGCGATGAATTCACCGCCACTCCCCGCCGCTGTCGATAGCGCGATAGTTTGTAGTTGGTGTGTCCGTGATGCTTGATCACTGTTTCCAAGACGTTTTGAAGCGTCAGGAAACAATGATGAAGCGTCTTGGACGTCGTAGAGCGGAATGCTCGTGCCACCGCTGTGATAAGCTGGTCAATCGTGTACGTTTCTTCTTGGTACTGCAGTGATTGAATCGAATGGAAAAAAACCCAAGTCCAACACGTTCATATCGGCCGAGCGTGGAGGCTGGCACTTCATCCTGATGTTCCAGCCCCCTTCCTTACCTGCGGCGGCAATCTCCTCGCCCTTTTCGACGACGTGAGGGCTCGCATTATCTTGCTCGATAAATATCACTCGACGTTTGCTGCCTAATATAGTATTAATACAGCATTAGTAGTATTAGTAATGATATAGTAAAGCAACAAGACAGCGAAAAATATACCTGTCCACTTGGATCGAATCGCAGGAAATACACTGTCCTGGAGCATCTTCACGTACACCTGTCGCGTCATATTAACACCGTTGGTGATGATGGCACCCTTGGATCGGTTCACGGATGTTCTGAGCGCCACAGACTCCTCCACAATCGGCCAGATGCCGATCTTGCCATCAAATTGGCACTTGCGGTGGCTGTCGTAGCGCGGTCGGGGTACGGTCGCTAAAAACATTACCTTGCCTTTATAGCGCTTGTTTGGCGACGAAGTGTAGGGAGCTGACTCGCCATAAGTCAAATAGAACGTGTTGGTGGCCTTGTACATGTTGAACCACTTCTCGTCGATATGAATCATGTCATACATGTGACGCAGTCGTTATAATCTTGCGCCTATTGTAGCACCCCAATCTGTTTATTACTACAATGAGTATCACAATTACATATTATTTCTTTTAGCCATAGGCCGCTCAGTGTGCGCCAGTGCGTACGCCAAGCGCCTTCTCTTATGAGCTTCCGATAGCGTCGGCTTTATGCGCACTGTAACGCGCTGGAACAGCTTCTTGCTGATGTATCGAAGCAGAGTAGGCTTCGGAATGTTGATGGCGTGGGACATCGCTCGTAGCGTCTGCCGTCGTCGGTGAGGGGTGGGTGCGATGCGTGCAACGTGCTGCGCAACAAACGCTGATGCTGCAGTCGCAGGCGGGCGGCCGAGCGTTGCCCTTGACAGTCCCAGCAGCTTCTGCTTGAAAATCCTGACCACCTGTTGCCGGCAGCAACCAAACTCTGCTGCTGCCACCGACGCTTCCCCACGCTTCAAGCGGCCGTTCAAAGACCGCTCAGCGAGGAACAACGCGATGGCTTGCCGGGTCTCTTCGGGGATGTCGGTGGTGCCTCGGGTTCGTCCCATTGCGAAATGGCTGGCTTCTTTTGCGAGCTCATCGGCTCCAGTTTAGCGCTGAGATGCCATCACAATTATTACTAATATTATCCAATCAGATGCGTTGGGGTTATATTAGAAAAGCCTAACTTGTAATTCTTTTCCGGACCGGAGAAGTATGTAGCTGTCCTTCACCCGCAGACCTTTGGCGTTTTTGTCAAAAACCAGGTGTGAAGTCGCTCTTCCACTGCACCGTACTTGGGACCGCACCCCCCTCCCCCCTCTACTAAGAGCCGCACCGGCCGGGTTGCGATCTATCGGTCCTAGGATGCCTCCAGTAGCTTTAGGCGATCATTCCACCATTCCCGCAACGTCCATGGTGCGACGCCATGCTTGACGCTGAGGGCGTGGAAGCCGCTGCCGGGAACGCCCTCTTGAGCTTTTCCTTGATAGTATTGTGGTGAGGTGCGGGCAACTTCTCAGCGTCCAGAATATACCTTGATCAAACTTGAATCGCCAAACTTCAGGTCTAAACTCGGAGGGGCTCAGAGTCTTAGAGTCTCCGCTGAAAGATCTCAGCTGGACTCGACGAAGACCTCCAAACTCGAACCGTTGGCCCGGCGCGGCGTGTGCGCCTCCCTTGCGATCCCCTTGCCGGTTCTTGCTGGGGCTACGCTTTCGCCCCAGCCGTCAGCCAGCCACGCCAACCTTGATTCCAGTCCAGTTGTCTTCAGATGTC